>JAGDQP010062650.1:0-11845 GCA_022664845.1 Lepisma saccharinum
CGAGGAACTAGGCTCATCCATATTCCATTTCACCACTTTTTAAGGTTGAAGAAGTTGACTGGACATTTTGCACCCCTGGTGATTTTGTTCGTATTTCGCAGCTTTTACACTTGTGTAATTTATATACTCGCTTCGCCTCATTGGGGCGCACCCCTTTATCGCAATCAGGCTCCCGCTGGGAACTGCACCCCGCTAGGGGAGAAGAGCCGAATTTATTCTAACCTACTTGTAATGGTACACCTTCATACCATATTTCGTTTCTCTAGCTTCAGTCGTTATAAAGTGGGGCTTAGGCAGGCATTTTGGATAAAAGATGGACACATTTTTAACGTTTTCTTATATTTTCGTGACATACTCGTGATCATACACTGTCACACCAAATTTCATTTCTCTATCTCGAACGATGTGAAAAATGGTATTTCAGCTGCCATTTTGAATCAAAGATGGTGACTTTTTAAAACGTTGTTATGTTTTGATAAACGATTTTTGATAATACATCATTATGGCAAATTTCGTATCTCTGGCTCAAGCAGTGTGGAAAATGGATTTATGACGTCCGCCATTTTGGATCCAAGATGGCATCTTTAGAGATATTTTGTAATATTTTCATAATCTACTAATAATATTGTACTGTCAAACTAAATTTCGTTATTCTAGCGCCAGCCGTTTAGGCTGTCTTCTTTAAAATTTCAGGGTTGGCGGCCATTTTGAATCCAATATGGCGACTTTTTCAAATTTTTAAAAAGTTTTCTTAATTTGCTATTAATGATGTAGTTTCATACCAAATTTCACTGTTCTATCTTTAGTCGTTTAGGCTGTGTATTCTTTGAAATTTTAGGTTTGGCGGCCATTTTGAATCCAAGATTTCGACCTTTTCAAAATGTCGGAATTTTTCCTTTATCTACTATCATCCTCTACCTTCATACCAAATTTCATGTTTCTAGCTTGCTCCAAACACCCTAAACAATATGATGAGTGAGTCAGTGAGTGAATGAGTGAGTGAGTGTCAGTTAGCCTAAAATGTGCAATTTCAGTTGTCCACAACTAGAACATAGTTTGAGATACGAATATGAAATTTTGTACATCTGCACATATTTACCATATCTCCTTAACGGCGAAAGCTCATATTCCTATCTTTAACATCTTTTTTCTTACGGGGCCCCCAAATCGTCGATTTTGCCATAAACTCTTGTTCCTGTAAAACATGCTTCTGGCAGTGCTGACGTTTTCTGACGTGAAGAACTTGGTTCATGCACTGCCGTGCATGTTGATATCACAATTTCAGGCAGATAAAGGCCTACTTTGTAACCCCCCCCCCACAAAAAAAATATCTATATGAAAATCACTTCAATAAATACATACGAAAGAATATCCTCAACATCTAACATATTATAACTACTTACGACCTCGTGAGCTCTTATTCAGACACGTGTAGAATTTCTAATTCAAACAATTCCACAATGGCATTCAGCGACGTTGTATTTATTAATTTTATATAATGTCTTTAGGCATCTAAGGCACAGGCTGGGATAGAGGAAGACTGCCTGCCTCACGGGTTTCTGCATCTTTGAGTAAAGATAAAAGGAAGTTCTTCAATCATTTCAGGATAGATAAGCAAGCATAGAAAGATTTTATAGCTTCTTGTTCCTCTCTTGGTCTTAGAATACCCTGCCAAACGTCCAAAATACTACTTTTTGACTTGCTGCATACCGCCACAAGAGGGATTGGCTGTAATATGAAAATATTAGGACAGTCAGGAATAGATCTTCAATTATTTTCTCCTAGGGACCGGATTGATGGTAATAACGAAGTAAAAATGCCTTTGTCGATACTCAGTAACACCGACCGATTGACCATAGCCCACTTGGTAGAACGTTCGCTTCACATTTGGGACGTCCTGGAATTCTATACCTGCGGTCGACCATCTCGACCGAGGATCTTTTTTAGTCACACCGTGCAAATTCCCGGATGGTACCTTTAACTTATGTCGGGGACGAGCGTAAGCTATAGTGCTGTTACCGCCCATACAATTAATTTTATCTTATCCTCAGCTTAGGCCCCGGCCGACTCCTTCCCCTACTTTACCCCAGCCTAAGTCATAGATGCCTCATGGCCATAAATAAATTGAATAATTAATAAAAAAAGCATGTGTATTGGTTACTCTGTATATTTTTGCGAACAATTACAACAAAATTAAATTTTAAACACGGCGTAAATTAGCATAAATTTGCATAACACTTTGTTTTTCGTACACTGCAACTAGTGAAGGGTATGCATGTAGTACAACACACTCACATACTGTATTACTCTTAATATCATAGCGATCCCGGTGTGAATCAAAGATGCCAAAAGACTATAAATAAATTCCAATTCGTATTAAACCGTGGAGGTCCGAAAAAAAAACGTCTTCGTAGTCTGGATCCGAACCGGAGTCCGTCATTTGAAGACCATTGCACTAGAATATTGCCGACTTAAGACAAATATTTACTTCCCGAAATAATTTTGAGACAATTTTGCAATGGTAAAATATAACTCTGAAGTTGTAACCGAAACTAACAATTCTTGAACTTAATAAACTACTTCCATAATTATATTTTTGAAGACAAAATTTAAATTTTTTATTTCAAAATATTACTTCCACGTTTCTGCATTTTGTCTATTTACTTTCTGGTCTTCTTTTACTTCAAATATAACTATTTCAACAATGAACGATTACATATTATTGTTGCAAACACACTGCTAATGAATAAATTACTTCTAACAGTGTAATTACTTCTTTCTGCGAGTACAAGCCGCAGCTATCGAATTCAGCAATTCAGTTGCTAGAGCGCGCGCAGAGAAGTTTAAACGCAATGTTCTGTTTCTGAAAGTGATAGTTTAATCACCTCCAAATTGGAGGATGTTTCTTTCTTTTTTTTTTATATAACACTAACTTTAAAATTGCCAGTGTGCGCTGTCTTATAGAAGTATGTGTTTCTTTTTCTCAATTATAAAATCACCCACAGAAAGTTGCTAGCGAGTGCCTGGATTTATTTTCCACATACTCAATTTTGCAATTGAGAGGATTAAAATTTTTGTGATCTATTAAGTCAAAAGCTTTCGATAAATCACTAAACACTACATCAACTTGTCCCTTGTTATCAAACGTATTAGTCAATATATCCATAAAGGCTTGTTTCTGTTTACTTCAGTAAGTTACGCGTCTTAAGCCTATTAGAATTTGTAACGGCAAGCCTCCCAGAACCATGGGAAATAGGGAAGAAGAAATTATTAATATTGTCCAGATTAGAATAAAAATAAAAAAAATGAAGCAAACTCAAAAAAAATTAAACATTAATCTCAACGTCCTCATAACCCACGTCCCCAGATTCAAGAAACATCACTGTCGGTGAGAGGCTGGACCTCAACCCAGAAATAAAAATAAAATTACGCAAGGAGTTTAGATTTTGAAATACGTTCCATTATAAGGATATAAAATTAACGGAACACGAATAGTTAATGTAAAAGTAATCAGATGAACGAAACGATATAACTTTGTTCGAAATATAATGGAAAGAACAGTTTAGAGAGAGGAATAATTACGAGAGAAAATCTGGATATAATTTACAAGGAATCCCAGGTATAAACGTAGTTTGCATGTACAAAACATTTACTAACACAGTGATAATCTAATATATGGTAGTCTGTTCCCATCCTCTGTATTTCCGAAACGAAATGGAAAATGAGAACATATCGAAACAAGTATTTCATTATTTAAAGTGGCTAAGATTTGTTAGCTAAAAAAAAAAAACCTTTCATCATTTCACCCCTGCCCCACGAGAGGAGTGGGTGGGGTAACTAAACATTTCTAATTGTAAGGGCTGCCTACTAATATATTCTTTAAAAAATAATGAATTTTGGAACAAATAGGACTTCCAAACAATGTAGAGGGTGAAAGATGAAGCAAAAAATAGTTTAATTCTATTTTCATTTTTTTTCCCTCAGATTGTAAAAGTCGAACTAAACTGTATGATTTGGTCTGAAGTAGATTCTTGTTCTTTTTTCCTTAAAGCAAAGCTTAATTTTTCAAAATAAGGAAATATATTAGGTGTAGTAAAAAGTAATCCATTATTTTGCGAATAGATGGCTTCAGTGATCTGTATCTCGCGTTGTATAAGTCCGATCGGGTTCAACGAGATGGCGTTCAAACGATGAGATTGCGTACTACAAACACTGTTCAGATAGTTGTAATGAGTTGACTCAGTGTTGTGTGAGCGCGCGTCAAAATGGAAACTAGCAAAGAGAAAATACGCTATATTTTACAGTTTTTCTTCGATAAAGGCGAAAACGCAAGCCAGGCGGCTGCAAATGTGAATAGTGTTTATGATCGTGATACTGTAACAGCCAATCACGCGCAATTTTGGTTTCGTCGATTCCGAGCCGGTAATTTTGACGTCAAAGATGTACCACGCACTGGAAGGCCAAGTGTCGAAAATGTCGATAAAATCATGGACATTGTCGCGTCCGACCGTCATGTAAGCACTGTTTCGATTGCCCAAGAGCTAAACATTGCACAAAAAACCGTGTGGAGCCATTTGCATAAGGCTGGATACACAAAGAAACTTGATGTATGGGTGCCACACGAGTTAACGCAAAAAAACCTCATGGACCGAATTTCCATCTGCGAATCGCTGCTGAATCGCAACAAAAGCGACCCATTTCTGAAGCGGTTGGTGACTGGTGATGAAAAGTGGATCACTTACGACAACGTCACGCGAAAACGGTCGTGGTCGAAGCGCGGTGCGCCGGCGCAAACGGTGCCCAAGCCAGGATTGACGGCCAGGAAGGTTTTGCTGTGTGTTTGGTGGGATTTTCAGGGAATTATCTACTATGAGCTGCTCTCCTACGGCCAAACCCTTAACTCGGAACTATAGTGTCAACAATTGGACCGTCTGAAGGCATCAATCGCCCAGAAGCGGCCAGCTTTGGCCAATAGGAGAGGCATTGTGTTCCACCAGGACAACGCCAGGCCACACACATCGATAGTGACTCGCCAGAAGCTCCGGGAGCTTGGTTGGGAGGTTCTTATGCATCCACCTTATAGTCCGGACCTTGCACCGAGTGATGACCATCTGTTCCTGTCCATGGCGAACACGTTTGCTGGTGAAAAATTCGCGTCAAGAGAGGCTTGTGAACATCGACTGTCTCAATTTTTTGCCAATAGGGACAAGGGCTTCTATGAGAGAGGGATCATGATATTACCTTCCAATTGGCAACACGTTATCGAACAAAACGGCGCATATGTGATCTAAATCGGATCATTCTAACTATGGTAAGTCAAGCCTTCAATGTCATGCAAAAATAATGGATTACTTTTTACTACACCAGATATATTTTGGCACTGACCCCTCTTTCCATTTACTCACGAAAAGGCAGTGTCGCGCCAGATTTTATGGAGGACATAACATAAGATTCTGGTGGGCGCCAGACGCCGGGAACTTATGAGGAATTATGGCTAAAAAGAAAATAACACTGCTAGACTTTGATTATGCAACCTTATGCGCTTCTGTTCGACTCTTACAGTTGGAATAAAAACTAGCAATAAAATATTCATTTTAGAACTTTGACACACCCTTACCCCATTTTGAATAGGGTTAATATATCGATTCCAAAATTGTTCCACAAGTTTTCTTTTATTAAGAAACTTTCAAATAATATATTACTCGGTCCTCTTGCAAATTAACAAAAACTTTGTTAAACTTTATTTTTATATGGGCCAGTCTAGCAACTTTGGACCGTCACGATTCGCCTCTTAGCTATTAAAATCCATGCCCCTGCCGGGACTTGAACCCGGGACCTTCGAACCGTTGGATTACCGCCACAGACCGCACGGCCACCCGGCCGTCTTGCAAATTAACATTATTTAATTCCCCCTACATAACCTCCTAAAGGAAGGGAGGATACAGAGGTGGATTTTTTAAAATAAAAAAATGTTAGGTGCCCGAAATCACATGCTCATATTTCAATTCGTTTCGGAAATACATAGGGTTAGATTACATCTTATGGACACCCTGTATATATATTTGTACGTCATAGAACAAACAGGTATCACGAGCAACTTCTTCCGCTTTGAAGAGAATGGTAACAGCATTAGCAATGGTTTCCTGTCCTTCCATTCATGCTTTGTGAGCTAGAGCGAAGAGGAGAAAACGAAGAATTAGAGCTAAATTTGTTTTGTTTCACCACTAAGGCCTGCTTGACACGGAGGCATTTATGATACAGGAGATCTTAGCGCTAGCAATAGTACCATCGTATCAAACCATAAATGCTATGAACTTATACCATAGCATCTTACCCTATTGGAGCATTTTTGCCTTGATACGCTGCTACTATTGTTAGCGCTAAGATTTATCGTAGCTTCCATGTCAAGCGGGCCTAATAATGAATACTAATAATGTTTAATTATATATTTATAATATATTTTTCAAGAATTTAGTAAGATTATTTAGGAAGGGATTTCTGTGAATGTTATAAACGATTGATTGAGTTTTGACCTTGAAATACAACTTTCTTCTGCTTCGTGGCTTCGATTGAAAATCTGGACAGACCGGAATCACTTTCCCTTTCATGAAACATGTGTGTAACTTACGTTGAAGGTAAACGTCTTCCACTTTCAATGAAATGCACAATCTTCTTTCTCATTCACCTTTTTTCCTCTTACACTTCAAGTTTTTCGTTGTCATATCTTCTAAGCGTTTTTCTTCTTCTTTTTTTTTGTTAGGAGGGTATTAGTGTCATAAACTCATTTCCTTAACTTTTGTTGACTAACAAAGTCGCCTGGTAGCAAATGATTTACTAGGCATTTAATATATCGTCGGAAAAATCTGGCACACATTCGAAGAAAAACGTATTGCTCTAATGCGGTCGTAGAAAATTCATATGCGACCTCAAGCTGGAGAGAAATTTGATTTAATGAAAAGATATCTATAATATTGTCATGATTTCGTTATTTTACAAAAAGAAAAGAAATCAAAGAAGGAAACTATTATCGACAAATACAGGCTATATTGCGACATTTTCTGAAACTTATTTACAAGTAAAGTACCCGAAGTGAGGACTCTAGTTGCTCATCAAGTGATACCTTAAATTGAAGCTAGTGACGAGTATAGTACACTTGTGAAATCCTAGCTGAAGAGCTCCAGTAATAACAAGGTTATGGCGGGTCAAAGTTCAAATAGAAAGCGAATTTTGCCGCTTGTGATGTCCACAAAAGTGATTTAAAAGAGTTTTATTCTGTGTTGTGGAATAGCCTGCCTGCCGATCGTGATAAAGTCTTGCTTTTGCTGGATTCATGGAGTGCAAATAGGGATGATAACGTATCAAATGAATTATGCCCTAATCATATAACACTGTTCAAACGTTTAATTCCTGGTGGTTGCACTGGTTTCATCCAACCACTTGATGTTTACTTCTTCCGTCCATATAAATCATTTATCAGGTTCATTACTGACACAGTTATCGCTTCCTCGGAAATTAATTTCTGGCATCGGGATAACATTTTACGAATGCAGTCCTTCACTCTCTTCCAATTCAGCGCCTCACGATTTCGCAACATGATCAGGTTTGCGTTTTACAAAAGCGGCTACTTGGATGAGGAGCCCGAGCCCTGGATTTCTCCATTGGATTATTGTTTTGATTCTAATATACGTGACGAGTGTTACAAGACCTCATGTGAAAACATCTCTTTTGTCAAGTGTGCTCATTGTGAGCAAAGTATCTGCTTATCACACGCCTTCATTGACGACTTACATATTGATTGTATCAATGTGTAGTACTTTGTACGTGCCTCTTTCCTTCACATGAATCGCATTTCAATTCAAAACCATGTCCTTCTGACTTTTGTTCTGCCTTTCGTTGTGACTTGTTTCAATACACTTCGCTTTTTCTTTGAACTTTGACCCGCCATAACCTTTTTATTTCTGGAGCTCTGCAGCTAGGATTTCACAGGTGTACTATACTCGTCACTAGCTTCAATTTAAGGTATCACTTGATGAGCAACTCGAGTCCTCACTTAGGGTACTTTACTTGTTAGTAACTCTCAGGGTTTCCGCCAGGATTTTCAGTTGGGGTGGTGTAAAATCAAATTTGGGAGGGCTTAAGTGAAGTTTTGTACGGTTTCTATCGATTTTTACAGCAAACATTTTGAAGTTGGGGGGGTGTCAAGACTGGGGGTTATACATCCCCCACAGGGGGGGTCTGGCGGAATCACTGGTAACTCTACTTTATTTTCAGTCTCTGGTAGAGCTTAATACTATCCTTACATCTGTTGAGGGCTGTCTCAGCAACGTTTATGGAACGAACTATAGGTTGTATCAGACATGACGTCAGTAACTTAACCAAGAATATTAGAATTAGATGATAGGCCAAAATTGAAAAAAAAAAAGAAACAGAAACCGAGACTATCAACGTTAGACTGCCGTCTTGGTGAGTACAGCCAGAATTTAAAAAAGTGGGGAGGATTTAAAAGTGATCAGCTTGTAAAACCGAGGGTATACTTTTTTAAAATCTCTTTATTTAGAATATCATCTAATTCTAATATCCTTAAGTAATGACGTCATATCTGACACCACACGACACGGCACAAAATTATGAGTTCGCAGTACTAGTCCGAACGACCACCATGTTTGATAACTCTAGTTAAACGTGAACATGGTGATTGCGGAAAATGATTAAAGTGACTATAATAAATGTTTATCATATGATTTGAAAATGGTGTTCATGTGCTTGTGTGTCTATGTATGTCTGTGCATTTGAAGACCTTGACTTAAAAAATTAGGTAAATTTTTTTTTTTTTGTACAATTATTTTTGTTAGGTTTCTCACACAGAGTTTTGCGTGTTGTGAAACCGACATAAGTTTATTCCTCGCATCGCCACGATAACTCACCTTGGAAGGATTTAACGTCGCTGTAACTTACTTGCGAAGGACCAATTAAGATTAAAACAAGGATTATAGCTAAGGAAATGTAGCCTAAAAACTAGACAAGTACGTTTTAAAGTTATAGGCAAGGGTGGACATTGGTTTTGCATTTATTTATTTATTTTTTTTTTTTTGTGAAAAAAAATTACGAAATGATCCAGTGCGAAATTAACACCATATACCTAGGCACATAGAGTGCCCGGATGCTTAGCTAGTAACAATGTTCTATGGAGCGCATCTCGTTAAGTATTCCCAAAACACGCCCTCGCATTTCTTGCTTTAATGGCTAAAGCACATAACATGGAAGTATCATAATCCTTACTATTAGCTACTTTTGCTGCCACGGTTCTAGAACACTCCCCCGCCACGGTGAATTCAGGACAGTAGCGGTTAGAGAAATGTCAGTTCAAGTTCAGTTAACATAATATAATAGCAGTGGCGGCTCGTGGTCTGGACTTCAGGTGTTGCAGAAAATATTACAGCATCTTTTGCATTATTACTATTATTGGTGGTTATAATAATAAATAATAATAATAATAATAATAATGTACAACAATAACAACACGCTCTAGTAAGATAAGATAAAATGAATTGTATAGGCGGTAACAACAAGCTCTAGTGAACACAAAAGTATTGTAATTTGTAATATTATGAAACTAACATAGAATTTCGTTGATCTCGTTGAACTTGGATAGGGCTTCGTTGATGGAAATTATTAAGTCAAATAACGGATTGAATATTAATCTACTTTGTAGAATAGCAAGAAATAAAACATTTCCAGCTTCCATAGTTCTGTGGCTACGTTCACGGACTCTGGATCGGCATTGGGGAGACAGACAGGTTCACGAAGTACTGCTAAGTTACTGGTTGATGGTTTCCATGGTTTGTTTAAGCTTTACTAGGGGAATATCGGCATAGCACCTAGACAATGGTCCTGACCGCTACCTTCTTCCATCTTCCTGAAAGAGTGCTCGCTGAGGGATATAATTCTCCAGACATGTGTCACACTTAGGTCACAGCTGTCTAACTGTCCGTCTGATCTATAAATGTAAGTTAAAAAACTTTGAGAATATTGGAGAATTTTTTTTAAATTATCGAAAAACTTATGAGTGGAAGCAGAAGTTTAATACCGGTAGCATATTTAATCTATTGAGGAATATTTCCTGTCGAGGAGGAGCCAAATCAACTATGCTCATTCTTATAATCATATCAGAAGTAATTATAATAGCAGTTGTAATTGTTCACAATTTTTGCCAGATGAGAAGGTTCATATGTAAGAGAAGTACATCGCTGATGGTTATGCTCGTCCCCAAACTATTTTAATGCCGTGAATGAACGTGGGATCGAACTCAGGAGTCCGTCTTTTCGAGGTATCCGTAAGTCATGCAGGTTAATGCTGTGACACCCATTGAGTTAAGAACATAATCAATACTTGACCCGTTCCTTTCTCCCTGGGATGAAATACTGCCTTAAGATTCTGCAGAGGCATTAAAGTAAAGTTCCCGTGAAACCTGTCCTTATTCTTCGTAGACTCCTGTGGTACACGCGTGGTGCTATTGAGTTGAATCCATTTATGACCTTTAGGCATCTATGGCTCAGGGCTGTCTATCGTAGGGGACAGGATGCGAGAAGTAATCGGCCTGATCCTACGTTTAAGATACGATCTCGGCATTTGATTGGTGTGACAGAAAACCCTAGTCGGTCGGGTGCTGGGCTGAACCAATGACCTCCCGAAAGCGAAGTTAATACTCTATGAATTGAGCTACGGTTGCTCGGTGACTGATATTGCAAGTTTTGATTAGCTTTCCATCCAAGAGGCATGATTTCTTTTCCTAGTTTTGGAAACGTGTGCAATTGAAAAATATATATCGTAGAGTTGTCATACGTTCCTAAGTGAGTTTCTTTTACTTAATCGGAGTTACGTACTACTTGAACATGCACTGGATTGGGCTGCGAGAATTTGGATAAGCTTTAATCAGAATAGCCGGGAGGATGATTCAAAGTTAGGTCATGCTTCAGAATAAAAGAAAGCGAAAAAATCAAGAATTATTATTCTTATTTTGGGGCATTATTCCGGAGAAATGGTTTTAAAAAGCACTTTTAATAACATATATTTTATCATAGACTTTCCAACTTAAAGGACTCCTTAATTTAAATATAAAAATAAAAACACTGTCTTTCCATTGAATCAATTGACCTCGAGAGAAGAAAATAGTTGCGAGAAATTATTTCTGAACTAGGAATTGGAAACACTATCGACATTGACAAGGGTGCGGGAATTTTACACGCGGGAAACTGTGTGCGTATGCTAGTCCACTTCGGTTGCCCTAAATTTGCTACATATAGAGCCTTATGGAGGCAACGATCTTCCCTACCCTCTTGTACTCCTCCACCCGCTGAGAAGCCTAAAAGCTCACTTTACACCTCATCGTTTTCGGTTGTCAACCTCAAGGAAACAGAAAGCAAACGAACTACTGCTTGTGACCAGTCAGACTGTGGGCGCGCGTTCTCTCTCTGTGTGTGAGTGTGTTATGTGAGCGTTCACTGAGTTAAAGAATGATAAGAATAAGAAGCAAGATGGTTTGTAACACACTTCAAGAATAGAAATATTAGAGGGTAGTTTGCACAACCGAACAAACTTAGATAAGAGAGCTGCCGCTGTATAATAGTCGGGTACACTTTACTTCATGGCCTCCAAAAACATAAAATTTACAGGAGAAATGTAATATCTTGTATACATACTCGTGGAAGTATTCTTGAGACCTAAAATATAGCAAAGTTTCTATTCCATGAAGTGTAAAAAGTGCTTGGAAATATAGCTACTTGCTCGTTGGGATCAAGCACAGAAAGTGTGTGTTAAAAGTCGTGCGCAACGCGTGTTATATATA
>JAGDQP010062651.1:0-11845 GCA_022664845.1 Lepisma saccharinum
AAATATGTTTATAATTTCTTCCTTATTTCGTGTTACGGTCCCGTCTGGTCTCTTAACTGCAATTATTTGCTTTTTCCCTATCATGAGCTGCTGTTTGGCTTTCTTCAGGCTCTTGTTTTCCTCGATTGTATTTCTAACAAGATTTTCGTTATATCTTCGTACATCCTCTCTTATTTTCTTTCTTACGGTTTTATTTAGTTCTATGTACTCAATCCTCTTTATGCAATTTTCCTCTTCTTTCATTTCCCTTCTTTTCTTCATCAAGAGCTTAGTTTCTTCTGAGATTTTGCTCTCTTTTTTCTTTCTGGTACCTGCTATCTCCTTGGCTGTTTTTCTTATTATCTCAGTCAGTATTTTATTTCTGCTATCGATGTCTTCTTCATCCTCTAACTCTTCCAAGGCGCTGAATCTGTTGCTTAGTTCTATCTCGAATGTCTGTCTGTGTTTTCCAAGATTTTCCAGATCTAAAACTGACGGTTTTCCTCTGATAAGCTTCTTTCTCTCTAGTCTAGTATTTAGTTTCAGCTTACATCTCACCATCCTATGATCACTCGAGATTTTGAAACTGTTCAGAACAGACACGTCTTGCAGAATTTCCCTGTTATTTGATACAACGTTGTCTATTTCGTTTTTGGTCCCATTTGGGCCTTTCCATGTCCACTTCCTCTGGGACGGTTACTTGAAAAATGATTGGAAATCAACAGTCTGTTGGCTTCTGAGAATTGCACTAGCTTCTCTCCTCTCTTGTTTCTTTTGCCAAATCCAAAGTTTCCCACTTTCGTGTCACTGCTCTGCTTGGTTCCTACTTTCGCATTGAGGTCTCCCATTACAATTTTGTAATGCGATTTGTTACTGTCCAAAATCTTCTGGATCTCCTCGTATAGGTCTTCGATTTCCTCCTCCGGGTGCGAGGTTGTTGGAGCATACACTTGTATAATTTCCATACTGTATCTCTTATATATATACGTTTTCCTTTCTGATAATATAATCAATACATACAGCCCATATTGTAGTAATCTACTAGTATTGCATCATTGTTTACCGTTACTAAAGTATTTTATACCTGTATACTTTTCAGAAGCTATTTTTGCTACACGAGACATAATAAAGGTGTTACCGGAAGGTGTGAAGAAAAATCTCAATTCTGTGATCCGATTTCTTTCAAATCATAGTTTTAAAATCCATGAGTTTGGAAAAGTATCAGCAGAATAAGAGAAAGACATCGAAAATGCAGTTCGAAATGTCTTTAAGCCCTATCGTAAGAAGTGATTGGATTCTGGTAGGAACAAAACACATATTTTAAATCGCAATTCTGACTAGTTGAATGAGATCATCACTTTACCTACATTTGTGAAGGGACAAACGCCTCTTAGAAGTCGTCCAGAATCTGATTTTCCACTCAACAGTAGGAGGTCGCACTGTAGAAAAAGAAAAAGTGCGAGATTTTTCTCTGCACGAGCTAACATTTTCTGCTAGTTCTAGCATGAGATAAGAAGAGAATGTGCATGTAGCTAGAAGTTACTTTGACCCTACAAGGGCTATCTTACCCTTGTAGGTGACCTAACCTCCTAAGGGTAGGTAAATCTAAACATGATCAATTATCATCAGAGGAAGCATTGTCATTGTTCACTGAAGAAAAAAATGACAAAGCATCAATATAATTTACATACAGCTGCAGCTAAGAGCAAAGACTGCAATGTTTACTCTCCTTATATAGCAATCAGAGAAGCAAACTCGGGGTGCTATCCGGACAATGGTTTAATAAGAGTAGACGAACTTGGAACAGAAGTTAATCTTCAAGGTTTATTAGACCACATAAGCGAGATAATTTTATAGCAACAACTTCACCTTGCAATTATTTCACCCGTCCTCCATCATGAAAGAAAACCTTAAAATCACAATAACGCATCATTTAATACTTATAATATTTGATAGTAAAATATGTAATGCGCTATCAGCTACAACAGCTGCACAGAAATGCTACATATGGGGTACATCACCCAAAGAAATGAATGGTGTCACAAAGTAGAAAAATAGACGTTTCAAGATTAAACTTTCGTCTATCAACGTCACATGCCTGGATTCGCTTCTTTGAATGAGTGATGCATATAGTGTACAGTTTTGATTTCAAAAAGTGGCAGGCACGTGGTGGGGACAAAGAATTAATGAAATCCAAGAAGATTGCGCAACAAAATGAATTCAAATCTCAGATGGGATTTCTAATGGGACCTAGTGGAAGTGTGACGACTGATATGGCAAAACAACAAGAAAATGTTTTCTAATCCAGAGAAATGTTTCTCCCATAACTGGAGTTGGTACAAATTTAATCACATGTTTTTACCACATTCTTAGAGCCATTTCCTGTTATGAAAACAATATAAATCCTACGAAGAAAATCAACTGCGAGGTTTTTATATGGATGGTTTTATATGTCAGTTAGCATAGCAAATATTTTTATTCTTGAGTCTGATGTTCTTAAAAATGCTATATTTGCTACTGGACAGCTTTCTGAAGATTAACTGGAGGGCAGATTTAAAGGTATGAAAAGATTTAGAGAACATCACACAAGAATCTTGCACAAACATAAACAGAGAT
Source organism: Lepisma saccharinum (assembly GCA_022664845.1). Taxonomy (NCBI): domain Eukaryota; kingdom Metazoa; phylum Arthropoda; class Insecta; order Zygentoma; family Lepismatidae; genus Lepisma; species Lepisma saccharinum. Next base: position 2,596 of record JAGDQP010062651.1, read on the forward strand.
TTGTTACATAATCTCCTTGTTTCTTCTTATTTCAAGTTTGGGAAATGTGAAATCCAAAAGGGAGTCTAAAAGTTACAAAGAGATACGTCATCTACTTGAAATCGGTGAAACAGAAGATCCACATGCTGGGAAAAACGAATTTACAGACTCCGAAAATGGGAGGCGAATGAAGATCCAGGACAGAGGTGAACTTTTGTTCTTGGGGGTAGATCTGCGTGCACGATTTTATAGTTTTATTGTTCCAGTGATCAATGAGAATTAATAGAATGATACTTAGACAAATTTGAAACAATCTTACTATGATTAAGTTCGAGTTTTAGAATTTTGTCCTAATTTTGTGGCCTCCCGGGCTACTGCGCAGTGGAAAGAAACCAGAGAACCCGAAAGAAACCAATGCACATGGTGTTAGTTTGCCACAAAGTCCACATGACATGTACAAGAGTCGAACCGAGGACCCCAAGCACCAGAAGTTAACATTGGGCCCCCGCAATTTTTTTTATACTGGAGAGAGATGTTTGGTTTATCACTTGGTCAGATATGTTATACAGTGTTCTAAGTTTATTAACTGCAAACTCTGCAACCTGTTTCTATGATATAAAACGTCAGTCTTCGAGTGATTATATTGTTACATAAATGGCTGTAAATTATGGCTTAAGAATTAACATTTTTGCTATTTAACTCAGTCGTTCCAAATTGTATTAAAACATTTCTCTAAGACAAGAAAAAAAAATGTGTTCTGAACATGAAATGTGGCGTGTGTGAGTGTGTGTTTCTTCTTTTTCTTTGAATGCTTAGATGATATTGATAATATAGTGATACAGCCCGTGAATGCAGGATGTAGCGTAGAAAATATAAACGAAATAATTCCGAAATTAGTTTTTCATTATTTCAAGTTCAAATATTTTTTTCTAATAAAAAAAATTCGAAGAGAGCTGGAAGCTTTAAAATCTGCACAGTTAGTACTGACACTTTCAAAACTTTCAGACATGTGATCCTTTTTGAATAGGCAACTTATTCTTTTAAAATAATAATTTATTATATTTTTGTATTCTGATATATCCACACCTGAGTGCAAATTTTAGTTGATTAACATCTTTGCAGCTAACCATGTTGAAAATGTAAATCTCTTTATTTGCAAAATGCCTCCTTCCCTACATATAGAGAGGTAGCGAAGCAGATCATAACTCACCGCTTAAATCTGCACAAGCGCTACGCAGCGGAAATTCCGTAAGTCAGCACACTATCTATTTTCTCTGGCTGAACATATACGAAGTTCAGAGCGGGAGCGTAGATGGCAGCACAGCATAAGTTTCCAATATTTAGTATATTATAATGTCACTAGATGTCAGCACATTTCCTGACTTTGGCTAACATGAGAGATGAGCATGAATATGAACACGTAAACATTTATTTGAATTTGGATTTCATTTTTGGTCTTAGATCATATTTAACTTCCATAAGTGTTAAACGGGTGTTCTAATAAAGGCTTGCAACAGTTTTTGTTGAATGAAACATGATAGTAAATAACTATCGTGCGTAATTCGAGTTTATTCTAATAAGATAATTATCATTATCAAACTATGAATATAAAAATTGGCTGGTAAAAAAAAAAAAAAAAAAAAAAATAAGTTGGGGCCCGAAATGATTCAGCTATGTTTCTGGCCATATTCACTTTCACATTCATACACTATCAACAATAATAAACTTATTTTAAACTTGTTCACATATTTAGTGAATTTCTCTTAGGCTCATGTTGAGGAAGTAAAAACCAAAGTCATGTGTACTAGAAATTTATATATATACAAGTATAATCTGTATAACCAGTGGCGTAACAGGGCGATAGGCCCTGAGCCTGCCCCAACGCCATTTGTCTGCGTTTGATGGGACTGCGTACTAGAAATTGCTAATTGTTATTATCTTCTGAACTTAAATTTTAAACGTTCCTTCTGTGTTTCGTTTGTCATGATTACTTTCACATAGTTCCTTTTCGTTTCATTTTGGGCGATAAAATACTTGAAACACTTATTTTACACATGTTTCTCACAGTCATTATCACTTTAATTCTCAGCCATTTTCTACCCACTGCTGGATGAAAGGCTCCCCCATATCCAGCCAGAACTCGGAAAGTTGCGATCCTCATCCATATACTCCAGAAAAACGCTTTATTTAATTTACGCAACTTGCATTTGGGCATCTTCTAGGTCGTTTCTTTTCTCTGTGAATCCAATGAAGGAAATTTGTCCTTCATCTACCATTTGTTCTAATAGCTATGTGACCGACCCATCTCCACTTCATCTTCTTCGAAGTCTTGATTACATCTTCTACTTTGGCCTGCGAGCGAATCCATTCGTCTTCCTGTCTCTCCTACTTATTCCTAGCATGCTTTTCTCCTACACTCTTTGTTGTAACTCTTCTCAGTTGTTTGAGAATTCAATGTCCAGGTTTCACAACTACATCATTACAGCTAAGACACACTGATTATAGGTTTTGTTTGAAACAAATTGGTAGCCCGCCTTTGAAAAGAAAGTTTTGCTTTCCAAACGAGTTCTAAGCCATTGTACATTTCATATTCTTTCCAATAGTAATCTTCGTATTCGATGCTTTCATTTGCCCTCAATAGACATACTCAGTGTTTTATTTGTGAAGTTTCTAGAAGGGGGAAATTTTGCCAAGGTCATGTGTTAAGGTATGGTAGATGTGTCAAAGAAATACCTATTGTTTCTATCACTTGTGGATGTTAAACTTATACCCAGAACAGAAAACGGTAAAAAAAAGTGAACGGAAAAATAGAAACTTGAAACTAACAATAACACGTATCTTCCTGTAATACAGTACTATTATTTTACAGCCCTTTTTAGAAAAGTGAAGTAACTTGAGGTTTGTTCATAATAAACGCCTTTCTTCCGGTCGGTTTGTCACTCATCTTTCTCCATACGTGTATTGAGGGGAATAAGTTACTCGATACACAGTCACAGCATCGGCAGTGGGAGTTGAAGCATCTTGATCTTCTTGGGAACTTTCTGATAGAGTTTCTGGTACTTCAATGCTAAAAGAACGTTTCTCACCTTGAGGCGTTCCACAAAAACGGAATTTCGTATTGAGAAACTAGCGTATATTCATCGCTGTGTCTTTTACTCTTCATTATGTGAATGAAGGGAAACCTGAAGGAATGAAATCAGAACCAGTAAATAAAGTAAATATTCTCGAGACCACTAACCGTCACTCAGAAATCATAAGTTATATGAAACTAAGACTTATTTAAATCTTTATAACCAAGCAAATATTGTCTCTTTCTGCTGTTTCGTATCATTCATTAGTACAAGGCCTGCAGAGCCCTGGCCGTATGTATCGCCTACAGAGTTCTCTTCCACATCAACTGGACAATGGAACAAGTTAATTTGTATAATCCTATTCAGATTAAGAATGAGCATTAGTGATATCAGTTATATGAAGTGTTATTCTCGTTCGGAACCTGGGAAGACAATTAAGATTAACAATAGGTATAGGTGCAGCCAAACCCAGTAGAAATGTTGGTAGAACGATAAAGTTCAAACTTTTTTTTTGTAGTGATTTAAGAAAAGGATAAAAATATTTTCCCAAGCAGGGAAGACTAAATTAAACTTAAGAGGCTTAATTACTTACTCTATAGTTTACGGAACTCGCACGTTAATCGCCGCAGTAACAAACGTTCTCCATAGGATTCTATCCTGAGCAGGATCAAGCCAGTTTTCACCACAAACGCCTACTTCTCGAAGATCAATTCTAATATTGTCCTCCAAACGTCATCTCGGTCTTCGCAACGGTCTCTTTCCTCCCAATATAATCTTCGGTTTTCACCCATCCGAGCTACATGAGCTGCCCACCTTAGTCGTCGCGATTTCATTATTCTAACAACAGCGGGGGAGTTGATAAAACCCGTGAAGTTCTTCATTATGCAGTCTCCTCCATTTCCCAGTCATCTCGGCCCGTATATCTTTCTCAAAACCTTATGTTCAAACAAACGTAATTTATGTTCATCTGCTAGGGTCGGTAAAGGAAAAGTTATTAAGGTGGATATTCCTTGGCTTCCATCCTACAAATAACCCCTGGGCATACTCATCAAATATTCCGATTTCCTCTTCATGAATATTTCTTTCTTTTCTGCATTTCGTTCACCATCAAGGTGAAGATATAGGAAGTACAGCAATGTGACAGTGAATGAATAAATAATAACATCATTTGCCTCGTAAGGGTGCAGGAAAACAAAGTAATATTAATTGAGATGAACGTGTGAAAGCTTAAATCCAATCCTCCTGATTACATTGATTATCTGCAGCGTAAAGCATTAAATACTTGTTTTGTAAAAAAAAAAAAAAAAAAAAAAAAAAAAAATCACAGAAAGTATTTTTTTATAACACTATGTACTCTGTTTCTTTGCTGTTCGTTTATAGACTCATTATCAGTGAGATGCACAGGAAGGAAAAAGGATTTAATCTGGACACACTTTATTAAAGTTACCGTAATCCCTTCGAAAATAACCGTAAAAGCCAAACGTGGATTGTGTAAAAAGAAAATGACGTGCCGTTCACGGCGCGTGCGCATTGCACAAGGTATACCTTTACCTTTTTACTTTTTACATAATAAATAGCTTTGTCATCGAATTTTAATAAATAACAAATTTTATCAAATTTAGTAAAATAGAACCTGTAATTTCTAATAAATGCTTATGAATAGACCGGAAGCGCGATTGAAACTTTATATAAACTACTACCTGTTAAAACCCCTACCATTTTTTATTTTTAAGAAAACGTTTAAAACGTGTAAACGTCTTAAACACTGTTTTTTGCAGTCTATAAAAAACGTGTTTAGAACAAAAAAACGTTTTAAACATATGTTCTGTTTTTTTTTCTAAAAAATAACAATTTTTTCCACCCTGTACGATTCAGAATATTTTGTGAACAATTTACATAGAACTGATAGTAAACTAATCGGTCTACAGTTCTAGAAACGTTCTTTGTCCCCTTTTTTGTGCAACAAAATAATAATTGAGGCACTCACTTGTCAGAAACAGAAGTTGTTATGTCAACGGCATTTCCATTTGACTTAACAACTTTGGTTTCTGAGGGCGTCAATTGCATTATTACAGATTTACGGTATTTCTCCCTTCCTCAGGCACATTGAGAATAATTTTGGGAAGTTCCTTTTTCTTCTATACACGTCCTCATTTAAACATCTCTGTTGTGAGTTCATCTTCTACTGGCGGGGTTTCCTTCCATCTGGGGGAGAATATTAAGTTATTCCTTTATTACGTCTGGGACTTGTACATAATTTTCTTCTCTCTCTTCTTTCGCTAGAGCATTACTGGAGTAATACGGTATTTTAACTCTCTTTCGGAGTAGTACAATTTTCTGTTGAAATTTTCATTTATTTTTTAAATATCCTCCTTATTTCTGGTTACGGTCCCATCAGGTCTCCTAACTGTCACTATCTGTTCTCTTCCTATCATGAGCTATTGTTTGGACTTCAAGATCTTGCTTTCTTTAAATGTATTCTGAACAAAAATGTTGTTGTATCTTCGTACCTTATATATATCTCTCTTATTATCTTATATAAACTTTTATTTATTTTTATGAAATTAATCCTTTTGTTATTACTTTTCTCTCAGTATCCTTCCTTTCTTCATGAAAGTTTCGTTTCTTTTGAGATTTTACTCTTTCTTCTTTTTCGATGCCTGCTATTTCCTTGGCAGTCTTCTTATTTTCTTAGTTAATATTTTATTTCAGCTCTTGCTATTATCTTGATCTTCTAATTCTTTCAAAGCTCTGAACTATTGCATCGTTCTATCTCGAATTTCTTTTTGTTTCCCCTAGATTCTTTTAAACCGAAAACTGGCGGCTTTCCTCTAATGAACTTCTTCCTATCAAGTTTTGTGTTTAGTTTCAACTTACGTCTCACCATCCTATGATCACTCGAGGTTTTAAAACTTTCAAATATAGTCTTGAATGATTTCTCTATTATTCGATAAAACATAATCTATTTAATTTTTAGCTCCATTTGGGCCTTTCTATGTCCACTTTCTCTGATGCTTCTTCTTGAAAAATTCAAAGTGAATAGTATCTCAGCTTTCAAGTAGCCTCTCTCCTCTCTTGTTTCTTTTGCGAAATCATCCAAAGGGTTCGTGTCCACTTAGTTCTTACTTTTGCATTGGTCTTTCATTACTACTTTTTAGGCGATGTACTATTGTTCTAAATATTCTGAGTCCCTTCGTATCAATCTACAACTCTCTCCTCCGGATGTGACATTGTTAGATCATATACTTGTATAATTTCTATGCTGTATCTCTTGTTTGTCATTAATATTACACTAATCGTGCAGTTTTACCCCAAATTCCTTCGATCTCTGTGATCCGTGTCTTCAGGTTTTATTTATTATAAATTCAACGCTAGTCAGTTTCCCATTTTCTGTTCGTTTGAAGTAGAACATGTGTTCTTGCACTAGCTCCAGCTGTTCTTCATTCTTGCTCCACACTTCTCAAAATCCTATGATGCTTGCGAATTAATTCTCCAATTCCTCTAATTTGTCCTATTTTCCAAATGAATGACAGTTCAGAGTCACCACGTATAGGCCCGTTCTAGTTGGAGTGTTGTTGTGCTAGTAGTCTACTGTCGAAACCTGGGCACCTGACCCTCTGACTTCCTGCAAAACTGCCAGCTGCATTCCGGTATCTGAGCATTGAGGGCCTTCGAGGCTGATATTAGGTATATTAACTATGAGTTTACTTGCACATCGGGTTTGAGATTTCCCTATATTAGATTAGGTTAACTTTGTCATCAAATCTTAAACGAGGTTTCCAAGAGTAGCCGAGATTTCTTAAGTAACCCAGAACTGAACAAGAACCAGATACATACCATATCAAATAAGAATGTTTAAAGAAGTCTGTCTTCATATATATTGGATACTAAACTAAAGCCACAAAAATACTTAATCAAAATTAGATCACTTTTATTTAGATCAAACGATCATGTACTTTCAGAATTGATCCAAGAAATCGTACGCTGCTAAGATTTGTTTTACATCCTTCATGTTTAACTGTATTTGTCACTTATCAAATGCCAAATACTACATTATCATTGCCAAATACTACATTATCATTACCAAATACATTCTCCAATGAATATACTCACGTACATTATTTAGAACATAGATCATTTCAAATTAACATCAAAGCTTTTAGCATTTCAAACCCAAGATGCAATTTCTACCACACATTTATATCAATGCATCTTGCAAATTTATATACGAGGGTTGATCCAGAAATAAGGTTCCCATCAATTTTACAAATAGACAACATTGTTTATTCTCATAGCAATGTACATCATTGGAAAGAAGACACTTTGCTCTATTTTTCGACATAATCGCCATATTTTTCTACGCATTTTTGTAGACGTTGTTCCAATTTTTGTATCCCAATGTCGTAGCACTCCGCCACCAACCCGTTGAGGAAGCGTTTCACCTCGTCTTTGACTTCAACGCCGCTCCAGAAGCGTGGGCCACTCAAGTGTTCATTTAACTTCGGGAACAAGTGATAATCGCTAGGCGCGAGGTCCGGACTGTATGGTGGGTGGGGCATGACAGTCCACCCAAAGTTTGTCAAAACGTCCTGAGTTTGACGGGAGACGTGAGGTCGGGCGTTGTCGTGAAGCAGCGTTACACCGGCTGTCAGCCGTCCTCGCCGGCGGTTCTGGATAGCTCGCCTGAGTATTCTTAGTGTTGCACAATAACTGTCTGAGTTGATTGTTGTCCCAGGTTCCATGAAATCGATCAGCAGTATCCCCTTACGATCCCAAAACACGCTGGCCACACGGAAAAAAATAAATTCTAACCTAGTCAAAATTTTGCTAGGTTAATGACGAAAAGGGTTGTAGGTAACCCACTAGTTGTTTATCACAACACTTTTCAGAAATGAAGTACCGAATACTGTAGGTAAATGGTAACCCACTGAAAAAGGTTAACGGAAATTTGGTTAGAAACAACCAACACGTGAGTAGTAAATAGCTACATATGTTAGAATCAGGTAAATACAATAATTAGAATCAGGTAAATACAATAATTAGAATCAGGTAAATACAATAATTAGAATTAGGTAAATACAATAATTAGAATTAGGTAAATACAATAATTAGAATCAGGTAAATACAATTGTTAGAATCAGGTAAATACAATTGTTAGAATCTGGTAAATACAATTCTTAGGATTTGTGGGGGAGGTAAACGTATTTATATTGAAATTATTTTTAATTTAATTATCTCAGCTTTGTTTTATTATTGTTTACCAATCTTCACTACACCCATGCATTTAGCTTGCATACAGTTAAGGCATTAATATAATAATTACTTCGTTTCTGATGTCAACTGACTGACCGAGCGGTCTAAGACGGAAGACCATCGGCCTGAAGGTCCCAGGTTCGAGTCCCTGCAGGGGCATGTGTATCTTAACTAGAACGTGACGGGGCGAAGTCTAAAGTTACTAGACTGGCCCGTATAAAAATAAAGCTTACAAGGTCTTTTGAGTGGTATCCTGCTAAACAACCTCGACTCACTTGCAAGGCTTTGAATTTGAATGGTTCCCGGTTCGATCCCTGCTACCAGGCTACGGGTCTAGGTTTCTTTTCCTTCAAACAAACCCGTTTGTTGTCTCAACACAGTGACTGGCTTCTCTTATTCTCCTAACAGAACATAAAATGTCCCCCAGAACAATTTAGAAAAGATTTTTTTAAAAAAAAAAAAAAACATTACATTCTTTAGACTAACACTAGAACATTCTGCAAATATCACGTTTTCCATCATTCTTTTAAGTTACTGTTATTTTACAACTAAAATTATGTATTTTTTCGAAGCACAAAGTACGAGATAAATACTAGTGTATATTAATACTATATATTACTATAGATTCTAAGTACTATTACTACGTACTAATAAGTTACAATTAGTACTAGGTTTTATGATATTTTAAAATATGTACCTCTCTAGTGAAGCTAAAACTCCTGCTTTTTGCCAGTTTAGAAAGATCACACGAAGTCCCCTTCATTTCTGTTATTGTCCGTATATGAGAACGATACAATGAAGCTTCGCTCTTTCCTTTGTATGCGCAGAGGGGGAACACTGAAACATCTGCTCACACACATTTACACACACTAATAAATAGTAGTTACGTTACACTTTGGTGTCAAACTTCCGCCTTTTTGCCCGTTCTTAGCAGCTGTTTTCGCTGG
>JAGDQP010062652.1:0-11844 GCA_022664845.1 Lepisma saccharinum
TTCAAAGAAATGTGAATTATTTCAACAAAATTGAATGCATAATTAATTAGATAAAATTAATAAGAAATAATCAATAATTTTAAACTGGAGTCGATCACAATAGTTATTACACTTTCATTAAAATATCAATCAAATTTAAACTTCGCCATCTACGAACATTCCCGATTAACCTTCGGTTAAGTGTGCAAAATAATTTCCAATACACTTTCCTTTAGGAGACAAGGGGAGGGGAGGGTAGTAGCCAATCACAGCCCTTCTTGGCTGTCATGTCACAGCCTCATAGATCCAGTAGCGAAGGCTACAAACAAATTTAAAATTGAAAGAAAGTCTGTACCCTTCTACTTTGAACTTTTGATAATTCTAACGTAAGGGAAGACCGTCAATATCATAGCATTTGATACTGTGAATTAATTAACAGACATAATATTATTTCATAATTAGTTGTGTATTCAATGTACGTGAATTCAAAGTTCACGTTTTCTAATATTACTTTATCTTTGTAATAAAGTGCACCATTTCTGTACAGGTAACTTTTTGTGGTTGTAATCGAACGTGTGTAAAGATATAATTCATAGGTAGTATAAAATTCATTCATAAACTTCAAGGGAAATACTTCTTGAAAGGTTTATTCATGATTTGTTAATTTGATTTCCACACCAAGCGTTTAGACTCACTATTCTCTGTATTTTGGTTCACTACACTCTGCGTCCGATCTCTGGAAACACCATCTAAACCATTCAGTAGCGTCATATTCTGGGTAATAACTTTGTTGTATCTTCATCAGCATATTTTACTTTTGGGTGGCCTGATATGGTGGAATATTTTATGAGACGATACGGAACCCTTTGAGACGGTACACGAGAACAGACAAGCACATATTATTGAGACGAGACACGATACAAGACGAGACAACCTGAAGTCTCATGTCGTAGTAACACTACAGTAATGCTATAGTTTCTATACCGCAGAAGTACATACACGGAACTTGCCGAATCACTCGTGAATGTGGCTCCCCGGTACCAATTTGTAGCAATACTGTAAATTAAATAGGTTCTTTTTAAGTTCTCACTCGAAATGTTAATTTCGCAGCTTGCGGCTACTCAAATTTGGAGTAAACACTTTTTCAAATTAACTCTTCGGATGAAAGCGGATGGGTACACTGGATTAAAAGTACTTCCCCTCGAATTTTGTGATCGTATAAGCTGTACTCTAATCAAAGAATGATTGCATACTTATAATGAATTGCTATTTTGACAATGACTATTTGGCAACATAGCACTAGTGGAGCAATCGACATATTGAATACTAAACGCCGGTGGAAATACGGTGAGCACACTCGTTAAAGTAGCAGCTATCTGTGGAGCAGTAATCAAAGAATTATAACTCGTCCTGATGTTTTTACCAACTTATGAACCTTTTGATTAATTTGTTTTTATTCAGTCAAGTAGAAACACTTAGACGATCAAATTCTAGAAATTTACCGATAACTCGTTCCAAGTACATTTTGAACAAAGAGTACATATTGAAGAAATAATGAGACGGGGAATTCTTGTGTGCTTACAGGCCGCAGAATTGTAAATCTGACATTGTTTATATGTGTAGAGCAGTTCTTTTATACAACGGAATTGAATTCTGAAGAATATTTTTTCACTTTCTTCATAAAGCAAGGAATACTGTTTCATGTATATATGGAATTTAATATTTCTATAATCGTGCAATTTTATATACTGTATCAGAATACATTTATTTTGTATATCAGCTCGCACTTTCATTACATACCATTCGTCTCTAAAGAGTTAAAGTAATTCTGGTTGTTTGAAGTTACAATCTTGTGTGAAATGCTTCCGTTGTCAGCAACCAAAATGACAGCAAGAACAAGAAACGCATGACCCAAGGATCTCAGTGTCATTGTGCAAGCCTGAAAATGAACCATAGAAAAATACGTGTCAGAACTAGCACAATTGAGAAAGTATACAATCAAGTTCTTAAATTCTAGTATATATTTATACAATATGTTCCGAAAAGTTCTCTCAAGTGCAAGATAGAATCTATTCTTAACGAGGAGCATAAAAATTGCCTAGAGCAGAGACTTTTAAGTTTTCTGTCTCATTTGTCACAAAACATCTCTCGCGATTCTGTGAGCAACTTTGTCATTATATCAAGGCATGTCTTGAAATCAGTATTAAATTGCCATATTTCTACTATACGACATTACTTCCGTGTCGGTTTGTGTACTATAGGTAGTTCTGAAAGTCCTACTAGGGGCATTACAGTAATTGTAATTTCTTCCTTTTGCGACCGATTTTAACATGGGCGAGATTGGCTCACGGCTCCGACTAGTGGGGCTGGCCCACCGGCTGCAAGATTTTTTTCGTAAATGAAGAAATATATTATTTCCTGCAAGTGTTATTACTGCCATCTACCGGTGTTATCATTATTTATAGCAACCCTACCTGCAACCCCACCGCCATCTACCGACATTACTATCAGCTACCTAATTATTCGCCATCTACCGACATTGCTATTAACTAGCTAATTATTACCCCCAACTATTGACAGTTCTATCAACTATTATTCTACCATCTATCGACAGTTCTATTAACTACTTCGATATTGCTTCTAACTTGCTAAATAGTTTTTATAGCTAAGCAGTTTTTTCCTATGAGAACGTGATTTGAAATGAGATGCTATAGCTGTTAAGCTTACTATTATCCCACACGTGGATTGGATTGCGTGAGTTTTTAACAGAAGTCTGTATAACAGTGAGGTTGTTTCAATGTCATTTGAGCTTGATGGTCTATTTACTCAGTAGCGAGTAGCAGAGATGTAATCTATGAAACAAATTTTTTATCATCTAGTCGTAAATGAAAAAAAAACTTGAATTTCTATCGAGAAAATTTCCTTTTTATATAACATAACGTGATGGGATGTTGGATGGGAGTGACTCACTCAAAAAGAGAGATAAATAATTATTTCACTTCTAAGCTTAGTGTCAGAGAGTGTTCATAGCAAGAGCGGCTTGTGGATTATTACTTCAACTTAACATTCTGCTTTAGATGCTCAGTATTTGCTGGAAATCTACTTATGTGATTTTACTAAAATTATAATTACTGGAAAAAACTGGGGAAGACTCATTTAACTGAAAAAATATTAATATACGCTATCATACATGGAAAATCAATACAAAATAATTACTTTTCTTGTGTGCAAGGAATATATTGAAAATATTCGAAGAAAACATAGTGGAGAAGAAAAAATGTTTTTTGAAATATAATATAGTTTTTCTTCCCTCCCCGAAAAAAATGGGGAAAATTCAATGTTTATATTGCGGTGTGGAAATGCTCGAAAATAATCTTTATAGACATATCAAACGCAAACATCCAAGTGAAGAAGAAATAGAGCCTTCTACAAAAAAGCGAAAATTAACAACTATAAATTGTGCTCTGTGTGAAGAAGAAATATCGAAAAAAAATTATCGACACATGAGAAATAAACATTTGTATGCCCCAACAAGATAAGCACTCGACAAAAGCCTCTTCTGATTATGATCTCGCTTAAAAAACAGTGGAGATACACTCTCCTTTCTTACCTCTATAGAAAAAGTGTGTGAACATTTTTTTAGCAAGTGTGTGAAAATGAAGCTGTGTTCAAGATTAATTTTATTTTGAGTGCTGATTTTAAGAAAACGGCTGATGAAATACAAAATTTTAATGTGCATAGTGGAAATAAGTTATTTTTCAAATCTACCGTCAAAAAAGGTGTAATTAATGACATATTTAGTGAATTAAAAACAAACCAGGAGGATAGGGCTGTTAAAGGATAAGGGCTGTCAAAGGTTCGTGCTGGTCTTTAAGCTCCACTCCAAATCATATACTGAAAGTGCATGTTAACGTGTATAACCGCACATCAGCTTCATGCTACATCGAACTTCCAGATCATATCAAGAATAAACACGCTGTTGTTAATCTTCAAAATAATGATCAGAAATGTTTTTATATGCAGTGTTAGCGAAACTTCACCCTGTTCATCGAAGAGAAAACATAATCGAGTTTTCCATTATGAGTGTTATGTGAATGAAATACTGCCTATTTTTGAAGAAAGTAAAATTAATTTTCCGGTAAGTCTGCATGATGTCTCTAAATTTGAGAATAAGTATAACGAAAAGTTTCCGAACGCGCCAATTTCAATCAATGTGTTTGAAATAGCTAAAAGTGAAAGAACTAAAGAAGAACAAGTGTATCCGCTGCACATCAGTAAAAAACAACCAAAAGAAACGGAGATAGACTTACTGTTCGTTAAAGCAACAACACCGAAAGCAGTAGCATCAACATCAACAGCCACGGTAGCACTATCAACAGCAGGGCATTACTGCTTAATAAGAAATTTTTCTAGACTAATACGTAGTGAGAAAACCACCGATCATCATCGATATCATTTCTGTAAGCGTTGTTTTTTTTTACTTTATCTCCGATCATACACTAACAGAACATGAAAATTTTTGTCGTGAGCATGAACCAACTCGTGTCGAAATGCCTGCTCCTGGTTCTACAATTAAGTTTAAAACAGATCCTTCATTTTTAAAAGCTAATGTTGTTTTTGTAGCGGATTTTGAAAGTTTTTTAGTACCTGTTAGTGAACCCCGCGGACAGAAATCTACCAACATTCAACGACATGATATAGCAAGTTATTACTATAAAATTTGCTGCTCTGATAGTACCTCAACCGAACTTCAGTTATATAAAGGTGATAATCCGGCACAGCATTTCCTAGAAAGTTTGAGGGATGATTTAGAGAAAAATGATAATAGATTAAATCAAGATTTGCCAAGGAATCGCTTAACCCCACAGGAAACTTTCGATTTTGAACAATCACAGGAATGCCCTATGTGGTAAAGAATATAATGAAATTAATCGAAAGGTTCGTCATCACTGCCATCTTACAGGAACTTATCTTAATCTTCTTTGTAACAATTGCAACAAACTAGTAAGAAAACAAAAGTTTATACCTTGTTTCATGCATTGGTTATCATCTTATGATGCGCATCTTTTTGTAAAAGAATTAGGGTGTATTCCAGGGAATATAAAAGCATTCGCAGAAAGTGAGGAAAAATTTATTTCATTTTCAAAGTGGGTTCATCTAAAAAATGGTAGAAAAATTGAATTACGGTTTTTATATTTGTACCGTTTCTTACCTTACTCCCTTGAGGAATTAGTTCAAAATCTCAAGCCGGAAGAGCTAAAAAACACTCGCCAATGCTTCCCTGATGATAAATTTGAGATAAGTCATAGAAAAGGTATCTTCCCCTACGATTATTTCACAGACCGTTCACAATTTGATGAAGAAGAACTACCTCCACCAAAAGCATTTGATAACATACTTGAAGTCTGTGAATGCAGTGATAAAGATTATCAATTAGCCGAGCAAGTATCGAAAAAATTTGAATGTAAAACATTTGGGGATTTTCATGATCATTATCTAAAAGCTGATGTTTTTTTTTAACTGCGGATGTTTTGGAAAATTTTCGCAACACATGCATCCCGTCCTATGAAATTTATCCCGATTTTTCCTACACTTCACCCGGCTTATCTTGAAAGCCATGCTCTATAAATCTAAAATAGAATTAGACTTATTTTCTGAAATTGACATACACCTCTTTATTGAAAAATCAATTCGCGGTGGTATGTCACAGTGTAGTTTAAGGTATATGAGAGCTAACAATGAGTTTCTTGGCAGTGAATTCGATCCAAAAAGAAACCTCGTTTGCTATGTATCTTGATGCAACTAATCTTTATGGTTACGCCATGAGCATGTCTCTTCCTTACGGAAAATTTCCATGAATCCTACACCAGAAAATTGGGACTCAGACAAAATTTTAAATTATCCTGATGAAGATAAACGAGGTTTCGTTGCGGAGGTGGATTTAGATTATCCCCAGAGCTTGGATGATGAACATGTTGATTACCCTTTAGGTCCTGAAAATATAACACCTCCTAACGGAAAACATAAAAAAATATTGTTAACACTAAATCGGAAAAGAAAATACGTTGTACATTTTCGGCTATTAAAATTCTATCTCTCCCACGGCTTAAAACTAGTGAAGGTCCACAGAATTCTATGGTTTTCCCAATCGAAATGGCTTAAGCCTTACATAGATTTTAACACTAATCTCCGCACAAAAGCCTCAACAAAATTCGAGATAGACTTCTACAAACTTATGATTAACAGTGTGTTTGGGAAAACCATGAAGAATGTAAGAAAGTACACAGATGTAAGACTTGTTTGTACTAAAAGAAAAGCTAAGGAACTCATTGCTATACCGCAATTCAGGTCACGGACGATATACTCGGAAAAGTTTGTACTCATTCAGATGTTAAGAAAATGTGTCGAATTAAATAAAGCTGTGTACGTCGGAAGCAGTATTTTGGATCTTTCGAAATTAGCAATGTATCAATTTCATTATGATGTAATGAAACCCAAGTATGGAAAGAATCTTATTCTTGCATACACTGACACAGATTCTCTTGTTTATTGCATTAGTTGTCAAAATTTTTATGAGGACATGAAGTCAATGACTGAATACTTCAACACAACAAATTACCCACAAAACAATCAATACAATATTCTTTAATTAATGACATACCTGGTAAAATGAAAAATGAGTGCGGGTCTAGCTCTTCATAAATTTGTGGGTTTAAGATCAAAAGTGTATGCTATGAATGCAACAGGAAATAAAGAAATAAGGAGAGCCAAAGGGGTGAAGAAAAATATAGTAATAAACGAGATTATATTCGATGATTTTAAGATTGCTTGTTTTTTTGTGAACAATTAACAAAAGAGAAACATGAAATTCAGTCGCGTTTGCATACACCTCACTGTAAACCAGAAGAAATTAGCTCTAGACCCAGAGGATGATAAACGTAAAACTCTTGACTGTAAGATACATATATTACCATGGGATCATCGAAAAATTGTTAATAATGACGCTTAAATAATTTGTGAGGTATATCTTCGACCCTCAACCTCTGGAGAGTCATGTTAATTTTCATTTATGTGCTGTAAGAGTTAAATAGTTGGCAAAGTTTGTACATAGTTATTAAGTAAGTTTAATGTCTTCTTTGAATGTTAATAAAACGCATTCTGTGTGTTTTTTAAAAACTTTTTTGTGTTAACTTTTTATTTTTTCTATACATTTTATTATAATATAGTTTATTATTAATTATTGTGCCGACTGATTTATTCGGATTTCCGCGATATAAGTCGCACGAGCATGAAACATTATCAGATTCACCTTCTAACATCAATGAAAATCAACTAACACTATTAGATCAAAGAATTAAAGTAATAAAGGATGAAATCAACGTACTACGAAATACTTTATCTTCAAATATTGAAACTGAAATAACGTAAGCGCAACAGCATATACTACTAGATCTACTTGAAAAACTTGATAATGAGTTGAAGAGTGTTATTCTTATGTATTCACAGCTAGTAAATAAAAATGATTTAGCCGACGTTCAAAATATTATAAGCACAATTCAAAATGAAGTACAATTAATAAAGAATAAATTCATTACAAATACTGCTGCACAAGATATAGTCAATAATTTGAATAAAAAGCCTACGAAGTTACAAAATACATTTAATAATCTTCAAACTACTGTGAATGCATTAGAAAATGCTCTTCAAAATAGTCCCTCCCAAGAAGAACTTCAAAAGCTGCAAGAGTTGTTTCGATTCTACAAAATGAACTTAAAACTATTAGTGATGAACAAATAAACTCCGCGACGATCTAACCAACCTACCTGTTTATAGCGATGTATCGGAAATTAGTAGAACGCTTGGTAAGTTTGAAGCAATAATTAATAACATATCAGAACTCACGAATATTCAAATTGAACCAAAGAATCTACAGACTATTGTGAATAACATTGCCACTGAGGGAAGTAGTTTAAAGGAAGCACTTGCAAAATTAAATAAGAAATTAGAGGGTTTTAATCTTCCTACATATTTAATTAATCTTCAGCATGTTGTAAGCACCGTTTAAAGTGATCTAATTGAAACACAAAAGAACACATCGAAACAATCTGATATCGAGATTATACGTAAGTCTTTAAGTGAATTAGCTACAAATCAAAATCAAAATTAGATAAAATCAAAATTAACTGCTCTCCAAGAAACTATTAACACACTTCCAACTTCGCAAGAAGTAGAAATAATTCAAAAGACAATAAGTAATATTGAAACTGTAATCGAAACAACGGAAAACCTCCCTGAAGTGATAGACAATAAGGTTCAATTACAAAACCTTCAAACTAGTATAACATTCCTTCCAACTCTGGGAAATCTTTCCGGTATACAAGAAGTGTTGACTAGCGTTCAAAATAAAGTTAAAGAAGCAATACAAGAACATTCAAAATTCATTTCTGTTCATGGCGTTAATGAAATAGTTGGTGGGTTAAAGGATATGTTGAAAAGTTCAGAGGACACAACACTAACACATAACACACTGATTGCTGATATTCAGAAACAGATTAGTGATCTAGAAACGAAATAATCTTCCGTGACTTATTCTCTTAATAACTTGCCTAAAAAATATGCTGACATTAATGACTATCGTAATGTAGCAGCATCAATACCTCTAATGCCTACAGTGAATCAACTTTGGGAGGTGCAAGATAGGATTAAAAATTTCATATCTAAAACAGACTTTAATTCCAATAATGATAAAATAGAGAATTATATTGTTGCAAAACTGAAAGACCTAGAAGATAAGTTAAAAAGCTATGTGTATAGAGCCATATACGCAAAATCTAATGAATTGTTAACATCAATACATAATTTACATAGTGTTCAGTTCTTTAAATTTTATTCAATACCTAATAAAATAAGTATTGATTTGATCTTTATCGTTCAATTGATTTCTCGATCTTTAAATTAGTTCTCAATAGAATGAATGGTAGATTAGCTATTGTTGAAGAGCTACACAAGCCTGCAAGACAGAATTAAAGACGAATACCTGTTGTAACCAAGGGTATACAAGGCAGATTTGGTTGAAACGAACTCTGGAAATTTGAAAGGTTTAGCTAAATTAAATGGATATTCTTATCTTCTAATTATTATTGACACTTTTAGTAAGTATGCATGGGCTATACCAGTTAAAAATAAAACGGGGAAAGAAGTTACAGGAACGCTTAATTCAATACTCAAAGCGACTCAACAACCACCAAAGTATTTGCAAACAGATCGTGGTAGCGAGTTTTATAATAAAGAGTTTATTAAATTAATGAAGCAAAAAGGTATTATTCATTACTCTTCATACAGTGATAAAATAGCTAGAATTGTTGAACGTTTTGATAAAACATTACGTAATTTGATGTGGAAGCAATTCACACTGCAAGGTAATTACAAATGGTACGATATATTACAAGCACTAATGAAGACCTATACACATAGCACGGTAAAAATGAAACCTATTGACGCCGTGAAGAAAGAAAACGAAAAAAAATTAATATCAACAGTCTATAGCAAGGGGTATATATAGAGTGGCGAAATATAGAGTGGGAGGTTATGTTCGAATTAGCAAGTTTAAAAATAAGTTTGAAAGAGGCTTCACTCGTAATTGGACCACTGAAATATTTCAAATAGCTACAGTTTTTAAGACTGATCCACCTACATATTACATAAAAGATGAGCGCAATGCGATCATTAAGGGCCGTTTTTATGAACAAGAACTAATGAAGACCAAACACCCTGATGTATACTTAATTCAAAAGGTTATCCGTAGAACTAAAAATAAAGCATTAGTTAAGTGGTTAGGTTTATTTTCAGACGATAATTCTTGGATCGACCTCAAAGCTATAATATAGTTAGTCAATCATAAAATGTGGAGTGTTAAGAAACGACTTTCGCTACCTAATGATTATGATAAATTGAATGGTGAACTTCTTCCTAATAACATTCGTTGCTTAATAATAGGCACATCAGGTTGCGGGAAAACTACACTAGTTATTGATAATTTCATTCTAGCTCCAAATTGGCTTTATTGGAATGGTAGACACTTATACGTATTCTCTAAAAGCTTAGAGCAACCCAAGTATCAACAACTGCAGCACATTTATAATGATATACAAGAAAGGTTCCATTATCAGTTGGCTACGTTCAAACCTTCTGTTATAAAGTTAGAAGATTGCATTCAACGTTCTGTTATTATATTTGATGACTATATATTTGCGGATCAGAATGAGGTTTGGAATTACTTCACACAGGGTAGACATAAGGGAATGGATTGTTTTTATTTAGCACAAACATATAGTAAAGTTCCGAAATAACTTATTAGAGATAATGCAAATTTCTTATGCATATTTCGTCAAGATAACACTAATTTAAAGCATATTTATCATGAGTTTGTCGTTGGTGATATGTCATTTAACAAATTTAAGGATAATTGTTCTATTGCATGGAAGGAACCTTATGGTTTTATAACAATCGATATGACGAGAAAGTCAAACAATGGAAAGTATTGAAACAAAATCGATCATTTCTTTATAGCCGACTGATCGTTTATGTCAATACTTTTCATAAATTGATGTACGTACGTTACTTTTTTCAAAGCGGATATAATATTGTCTTTTCATATAATGTCAAAACGAAAATCAAATAATACTGAATTACAAAATATCTTGCCGAAACGTTTTAAAGAATGGAAACAGGGTCACCGTAGCTATTATGAAAAGCAAAAACGTCAAGACAAACCATTGATTGAGGCGATTGAAAGCTTAGGAAAAGATATTAAAGGAGTAACCGATGACAGCAGAAATCTAATTACAGAACTTATACCTGTAGCATAATAGAATATTAATAATTATCCACCAACACCATCAGAAACCTCATTTGAGAAACGGTTATTTGCCTCGCCTAAGGCATTGCCAGAGACTAAAGAAACGAAAGATGATGATGATGAAGAGCAAGAAATTCAGTTAGGTCCATTAGTAAGTCGATATTTAAGTACTAATAGGTTGATAAAGATGAAGTGTTTTGATTATACTATATTGATATAGAGGGAGTAGTGCAGTGGAAAATTGGAAGTTATAATGTTCTTTGATCATGATTTAGTTATTCATAGCAAGAGTAAAATCGCACAAGATCCATCAGCCCCGATGTATGAAAAATTTAAAGGAACAGAAGGATTATGGTAGTTAATAACTCGTAAGCAACCGGTTGGTTTCACTGATGAAGATGATGGAACTTATAAGAAAATTTTAAAGATAGCAAATGCTTTATATCAGAATCATGATACATCACAGAATAGAGTGAAATCAAGCTCCAGCGATAAGTACAAGATATTAATTAAACCTATTTGGCTTGAACTGAAAACTAAAGGTGAAGGTTGAAAAGTAGGGAAGCAAGGAAAGGGAATTAAGCGCTACACAAATATGCCACAACAATTTATTTGGATTGATGATGTTAGAAAGTTAGTAGATAGATTATTAGTTATACGAGGGGAAGAAAGAGCTGGGAATAAGAACTTTTATAATGAGAAAGTGGGTATAATGGATATGATTTCCTCTCGTTTATACAATTTTATTGTTTCAAACACAAAGGGTTTAGGTTACCTCATAAAAATCATTCATATTCTTCCACCAAAATTTGGGAAACTACTGAAGATAAAGGCATAGTGAACGATATTATTAATAAATTACCCTTTGAACTTCATCTTCCAGGCTATGAGTACACGTATAGATGAAAGAAAAGCGAGAGGTGATCGAGGTGTAAATAGATTAGATCAAGCATGTCGAGAGCATGATATTGCTTATAAGAACTTTAAAGATCTATCAGATAGACATA
>JAGDQP010062653.1:0-11844 GCA_022664845.1 Lepisma saccharinum
TATGATAGTTACAATGCAGTCATTGAGAATTTTAATATTCAGAGCTTAGAACAAAGGCGCAACATTGCTGATCTGTTATTTCTTCAAAAAATTGTTCAAAATAAGTTAGATTGTATGGATTTAGTTTCGACATTACAGTTTCGTGTCCCATCATCTAACACTCGCGTTAATAATATTGGTCTCTTCCACTGTAAAAAGGCAAGAACCAATATCTTGATGAGGTCACCAATCTGGAGAATTTGTACTACATATAAATTCTGTACAGTTCACAATGATCTGGACGTATGCTACATGTCACCTAAAGAATTTAGAGATGCCATTGACAATAAACTCTGTACAAGTACTTTGTAAAGCTCAACACTATAATTAGGCCATTGCCTGTTGTGTTGTCACTAAATAAATAAATTTATGTGATCAATTTAAATGGATCCTTTCTTCTTTTTTCTTAAAAAAAGGAAATTAATTAATGCACTGTAATGGCCATACAAGAACAAAAACTTGTGTTTTCATTGCAAGAAAAACTGTTAGTTTTTCAACTGTGATCTGTCCAAAATATTATTTTAAAGACTGAAGAAAAACAGGAAAGTCCTTGAATACCAAACAATTACAGTGGTGGGAGTATATATGTTAAGAAATCGTAATATTTTTAAATGAATGTTTTTGTTCGTCTTATTATCCGACCCTTTTAGTGTTCCAACCTTGTTCCAGTACCGTGGGTGACAGATTATCGGGAGTACACTGTATGTAATATTCCCGTTCACCGACTCCTAACATTGATTTTAAAAGTTTTCTTTTAATTTAACGTCAGTTTCGAAGTTTCAAATACCATTTCTGTAAATTTTATCTTGAAAGTAATTTCAAAGATTTTGACAAAGTAAGGCTAATTTACGGTTTCTCGTGCACAAAAGGATATTAGTTAGGTGTTGACTTTAAGTAAACTCAGTTAGAGAGTTAAATAGCCAGGCAAAATATAAAGAAAAGGACACAGTATGTTAATGATTTACTTTCCTTGCGTAACTCGGATCTTAGCCGCGAGATGGAACAAGTGTTTCAAATTAGCGTGCTTTCTATATATAATTTTCCTAACGTGTTCAAACATTATTCTCAACGCTATATTTATTAACAGAATTTTCGTTAAACCATATTCAAATAGAAAAATGATCTTTGGTGAACACCTTATAAAACGTTGAGAAAACTGTAAAAAATGTACAGGAAAAGAATTATCATCTCCGCGATATGTTAATGCAATATTACATGCATCGTTTTCATGAATTAAACGTAGACTATTTTTGGTGTGTTAGCGTGCTAACGATGACTCTATAACAGACGTACAGATGTATGTGAACTTAGCAGGCCAGTTGGGAAGCCGACAAAAAAATAATTTTTTTAGTTTGTACTGCTTTAAAAACCGATTTGTACCGTCAAAAATTTTCGATTGTGCCGGGTTTGAACCGACGAAAATTGTAACAATCAAGTGTCCTAATTTCACGTGAACATAGCAGGACCAGGAGACAAATTTGTTATAATTTCAAACTTTCTTAAAAAGAAAATCTCTTCTACTTTGCTTGTACCGTCAAAATTTCAGCTCGTACCGGATTCATATCGCAAAAAATTAAAGACTCAAGTGGTTCTGCTAACTTAAGGTGAATTTAGTAGGACCACTTTGTTCTTCGATTTTGTTCGGTATGAAGCCAGACATTTTTACAGTACGATTTTTGTAAAAAAAAAAAGAGAAGTTTTTAACAATTTGTCTCCTGGTCCTGCTATGTTCACGTGATGTAGCAGCACCACTTGTTTTTTTGTGATATGAACCCGGTACGAGCTGAAATTTTGACGGTACAAAGGAAGTAGAAGAGATTTTTTAAAAGAAATTTTGGAATTATAACAAATTTGTTTCCTGGTCTTGTTATGTTCAGGTGAACTTAGCAGAACACTCGGTTATTACAATTTTCGTCGGTTCAAAGCCGGTACAAACGAAACTTTTAACGGTACAAACGCAGTACAAACTAAGAGAATAAAAAAAATCCGGCCTTGTAACTGGTCCTGCTAAGTTCACATACGTGATGTACAGAAGAGATCAGTACCTAAACAACCATTATAGGACAGACGGCATTTCCGAGTGTCGGAGGGTGTGAGTGAGCTTGATATATTATTGCAGTCATTGCAAAAGACTGATCATTATTTTACCATCATTTTTTATTTGGCTATTTTGTTCCTCCTATATATACCATCATGCCAGAACCGACTAAAGACAACTCCTACTGCCATCTTTAATACAACGAACAACATCCACAGTGACTGAAAAACTGACTAATCTTGAAATACTTTAAATCATAACAGAAGCGCATCACAATGTTGACCCAGATCTCCACCACAACACTCTTCACCGCCAAGTAAACGCACTCATACTTTAAGTGCTACCGACTCTGAAACAGATGACTCCATAAACGAATGTCAAGACTTAGATCAATTGAACCATCCATCAGCTTTGGCAGTTCACTCATTTCTTCTAAAAAATTTAGATATACAATACTAGACTCCTAAACTCTTACTGCAGAAACTACTCAAATACGTACACAGAGAAGACGTAATCGAAATAACACCTACTCCAGCACCAACTATAGAACAAGTCTTTCGGTTCATAACTCTTACTTTACAAAACCTATATCCACATAGTTGTAACTCAAGTTATACATCAGGTCAAATTAGTAGCTCTAAATATAGTCAAGGTGCACATACACGCCACTTACTCAGGCCCATATGTTTTCTTATCCATCTCTCCAACTACTCCCACCTGAACATACAACTTTCATAATCATTCATTTCATATTCACTCTCACCCTCACTGATGCACAGTAATCATAAATGTTAAATGTAAGGCTCATCTGTTTTTCTTTACGACCTAGCATTGTCCTTAGCCCAAGAAGACTTTCACTCACTTCTCCCCATTGTCGACAACGTGTTGTGGTGTGCAATGCACTTCATATCCATATTTTCATCCCATTATCACCTGTTCCCAAAAAATATGGTTATAAATGAAACACGTATAACATATCTGATTTAGAGATGAAATAAATGAAGGATATATAAAATAATTTAACCTCTCTTAGACCAACTCCCTCTATACTGACATTCAAATATTCCTTCAAGTCCCTTCTCTATGGCAACACTTGGGTGGGTGCTAGTTGCATCGGTGGCTAGCAAAACGCGGAAAAAATAAAAAAAGAAGCATGATTTTGAATTATCTTTTGTGTTTGGTAAGAAACGAAGATTTTATGCAAATGTTATTATATTGCGAAGAACAAACACGTGATTATTAATCTATGTTTCTGTTGTGCACCTGTTAACTAAAGTAAGTTAAGTTACTGATTACTGGTGCGATACTAAATCGCAGCCGAATGTAAAGAAATATTGTTAAGGATAGAACAGCTGTTTTTATTAAATATCTTGTCATTTTGATAAAGATTCTGTTTTATACTCACATATGCCTTACGTATGTACAATTGCTCTGATATGTTATCATATTTAATGTACGTATTTGTCTAATACTTCTTACCCTTGATATTTATCCCAGATTGAAGGATGCTTACATTAGTACAATTACGAATCACAAATACATGTATCGATATGTTAGACGTTTGTTATCTTCCCTAATTCTTTTTCGTTTAGTACACGTTACACGAAAGTTCGACACGAAACAAATCAAAGTAGAAAAAAAAACAATAATGTCAATAAACTAACATTACTTTCGTTTTTGCCTTGTTACCAAATTCGTAAAATGCTTATTGCCCATAAATGTCTATGCTGCAAACGTGAACGCTTTCTGCTCAGTATTCACTATCCTCCTTCATCTTCAGATAAAAGAAAGAAAGAAAGATCATTAAAGATTTGCCACTAACTGACCTTGTGTTATGTTTGTCAAAAGAAAACAAAATGTTGAACTCGACAAAAATTGTGCATAACTTTTGTCACACCCTGTATCTCGTACTGTTCACATGCATGACTAGTTGCTGCATCAAAATAAATGTCAACTTGAGAAAGCAACAAAAGTTTAAACAACACATCACATAATAAAAAAGAACTGAGAGATAATGTTTAGACATTGCCATCTGAAGTATAATAAAAAAACAAGCAATTATGCTTTTATGCCAAAATCAAAGTTTTTCGCAATGTTACATAAAGTTTGGTAATGATCAAAGAACAACAAAGTGTGATGAAAAATATAAATAAATGTTATCAATAAGATAACCAGTTACAAACCAGTGATTCCGCTTCAAAAAGAATCGTCACATGCCCTTCTTGACTCCATAGTTCAAATTGTAGATCACCATCACTAAACTATATTTGTTCCATGTTATACATTGTGATTGATTCACAACAAAGTTACTGCTATGTTACATGTTTTTGGTTATCGAAAAACATGATACTTTGAAGAAGAAAAAATATCCTTACCGTTGAGCCACAAACTTTAAATCTTGCTCTTATTTATCTTCTTCAAGCAAGCGTATTAATGTTTCATTTTTTTCTTGTAAATTAGGCTTAAGTATCTTGTGAAATAAACCTTTGTCATTCAACTAAGTCAATATATCCTTGCTATGAAAAATAGGTTTCTTCTTTAACTCATCCCAATTAGTCCATCCTTCTAAATTCATCTTGTGATTAAAATTGTTGTTCTGTTTGTCATTGTGTTTCTTCGTTTTAGTGTGTCCTGTAGAATTACTTTGAACTTGTTTGTCTACTACCATATTATCTCATGAATTAGACGTGTCTTGTATTTGTAAGATGTTTTGTTTCGTAATTATCTCAAGTTCCACCAATTTATGCTGTACATCTTTCATTTGTATTTTCAATTGATTTATCTGATTCCGGTTGGTATCACTAAATTGTGTTAGTTCCTGTTTGCAAATCCTGCGAATCTGTGAGTTTCACTTACATTTGACGATACATTAGTTTGCAAAGTTTGACTAGCATTGGTAAATTTATCCACCACCGAGTCTAGATGTATGTTAGTATCATATTTGTTTTCTATCAAGATCTGTGTAAGTAGCGACATCTACAGATTGAGATGAAGATCTCCATTTAGGAAATAAAGTGTTCAGCGTATCCATTCCCAACGGCAATTCCAATAATGTAATTAAAAAAAAATGAGTGTGTAAATAACACTATTTCTTTCTACTTTCAGTTCAGCCTTGCCCAAAATTGGTAATGCAGACTTGTTAATTAAAGAAATCACCTGTTGTTCTGGCACTAATTTACTAGATGATTTTTAATTGAATCAGTTTGTTAATGGACATGATGTTTGAGTGAAAACCTGCATTTAACATACCTTCTATAACTTTGCCTTCATGATGAAAAATTATTTTAGGTGAATGATTCTCTTCCTCTCTAGGATCAAATAGTTGTGAATCACCATTACCTAACAGAAAAATATCCGTTAGAACACGAGAAGTATCCGGAACTGGATTATCTACGACCCAATTAGATGTAAGAGTTCACAATTATACAAACTTAGAATCGTCAACTATGGATGTTTTATCGTCCTCAATTTGTTTGGGCTCTTCGATAACAGTTCTTTTCTTGCTTTGGCAGATCCATGCAAGATGTCCCTGCTTGAGACATTTTTCTTTGCAAACTAACCTTTTTGCAAAACAGTTCTGATAATCTGACTTAGATTTATAATGACCACCGCACCTCATGCATACTCTATTTACATTTTCTTTTACTGTTATATCCCGTTCCTGATGACTTTGACCTAGCCTGTTTGCAATCCTGATATGACACGGTAGGCTCTCTTGTTGATGTTATGTTCTTAAAGACAAGATTGTCCTTACCTACTTGTTCATCGATCTGTAATGATCTCAATTGCTTTCTCTAATGTTAACTTGTCAATCGCTAACAGCTGTCGTCTCGTGTTATCACGTTTGGTCCCTACTACTATTTGATCACGCAGTATGTCATCATTGACAGATTCAAAATCACACTTTACTGCTTATTTCTTAATTGAATGATGAAATCATTGGTAGGTTCTAATTCTTTTATGCTTTATAGTGTGAAATGTTCCATTATAACATTCACTTTAGATCAGAAGTGCTCACGAAGTTTGGCCTGAATCAAACTGAAAGATTGCTCACCTTACGATTCTGGAGCAAATATGTCTTTAACCTATCATATAGTCCATGACCTATATTGGCTATAAATAGATGTGATTGTTTCTCGTTAGCTATATTATATGTCTTATAGTAACTAACAAACTGTTCACTGTATACGTTGATATCCATATCTTGTGGATTGAACCTTTCAATTGGTATATTACTGATCATTTTGGTTCTGTTTAGTTACAAATTTTTTCTTTCAAAATACTGAATGTACCAACTTGTCTCGTATCTATAAAAGCTGAAAATTATAAGTGCAATCAAAACTAATCCCTCTTCAGGCGCATTTCATTTCCAGTACCGATCTGCGCCAACAAACATATGCTGTACACCTGTTAACTAAAGTAAGCTAAGTTACTAATTCCTGGTGCGATACTAAGTCGTAGCCGAATGTAAAGAAATATTGTTAAGGATAAAACAGCTGTTTTTATTAAATATCTTGTCATTCTGATAAAGATTCTGTTTCATACTCACATATGCCTTACATATGTACAATTGCTCTGATATGTTATCCTATTCAATGTACGTATTTGTCTAATACTTCTTACCGTTGATATTTATCCCAGATTGAAGGATGCTTACGGATTCGTACAATTACGAATCAAAAATACATGTGTCGATTTGTTAGACATTTGTTATCTTCCCCAGTTCTCGGTCGTTAAGTACATGTTACACCAAAGTTCGACACGAAACAAATCAAACTAGAAAAAGAAAAAAAAACGATTGTCAATATGCTAGCATTGCTTTCGTTTTTGGCTTGTTGCCAAATTCGTAAAATGCTTATTGCCCATAAATGTCTATGCTGCAAGCGTGAATGCTTTCTGTTCAGCAGTTTCGATGTTTATTCTTAATTAGTTTACCTTAAATTAGCCTAGCATTGTTAAACTTGATGACTTTGTACTAATATCTCTGCAAGTAACCAAAATATAATTATGCTGTCACGCTTTCTTTTCCGAGCGCTTGAAGAGAATCTTGGTCATTAACTCTTTATCATTACTTTTTAAAAATCTTTCTTCTGAATAAAGGTGATTGACTCTTGCGTTTCCCTGTATTATCTTCTTTATGAACTGTTGAAATTATAATGCGCATTAATAGACTAGTTAATGGCTACAATAATGGTCTACTGTAGTGTACTATACTGTACTGTATATTGCAGTAATGTGTCGCCTGTTATTAAAGTAATTTCATTACACGTTACAAACAATATTTAACACCACGGGACAGTGCCTTATCTAATTAGGTAACTTTGGGTGCAGTTAAAGGTAAAATCTAGTACTTCACTTCAAGGCGAGAAGTTATCACGCCTCTCCTGGCAAGCGCATTATAGTGAAATAAGTAGCAAATGCAAGCACAATTTTCTTAATATGTTAACGAATTTCTGAACATGAAGCAAAAAAAAAAAGTTTTTTTTTTTAATTGAAGGAAATCATTATTTAAAGTTCCTATTTTCTCATCTATAACTTGAATCAGCAGTGTTTTATTTACATCAAATCTTAAACCGAAAAATGTTGTATTACAACAACTATTTTTTTAATGCCACATTCATTGCTACGCTATGTTAAAATGAATGGTTTTACTATATCCACATGCCCCAAGAAAACAAGAATTAAATTAAAATTTATTTAAGGCCTTTATTCAACTTTGTCGCAGACCGAACGAAAAACAATAAAATAGAAAAGAGTGAAAGAAAGTTTAAGACAAGTGCACATTCGTGCACGTTTTTCCTATTAACCGTAGGAGTTTCATGTAATAATTCTAACTTCTCTATTTTTTTAAAAAAAATCTGAAATTTTCCTTTTACATTTTTAACTCATTTTAGCCGTTTTAGGATCTATAGGATTCACATAATAGATTCAGAAATGATTGAAACGAACAAACGATAGTGATATTGGCAAGTAAAGAATAAAATAGGTTAAAACCCAACAATCGGGACTCTAGTGATAAACTAGACTACAGTACTGTACAGTACTTACAAAACGGCACTATTCGAAAGGAGACATTGCGATTTACATTATGGCAATAGCGTTGATATACGTTTTAGATAATATTGGCCAAAATTGTTTACAGTTATTATAAGAAGCCTTAGTAATGGTAAAGTAGCAAAAATAGGCATTTGGTTCCTATAAATGAAAAAAAATATTGCGTTACAGAAAAAGGGAGGGAAGATGTTTTAAAATTGTTTTCTAAAACAAGAAAACACCAGAGAACTAAATAAACGGACAGAGCACCTGTGGGTTGTGGCAATTATGCTCTCATGTACTAGAGCAGTTATTACAGTATTAAAACACCTAATAAAACTGCATGTTGACCAATATTTATGTAGTCTCTTCCGTCCCTTCCCGTTGCACCTGTAGTTTGATTATTTAATGTAAACAAAGGGAAGGTAAATATTTATATACAACCAATTAATTAGCAGTCAACATCTCGGCATATCACTGTTGGTAACAAGTTATCTATGTATCTCACATGTAAGTGATTGTAATGGTATCAACGGTTACCTAGTATCCTTTTACCTTTTTCAGAGTCCTCGTTATTGATCAGCATTTCATAGGATAAGCCTATTTTTTAAGCTATTCATAAAACACTTCAGTGGTTTCGAGAAATACGTTATCCACAAAGCAACCATAAGAATCCAAGACTCTCGGGATAATTTCTCGCAAGAGCAAGAAGTTAGTCTCTTCTCGCCCTTACGAGGAGAGAATAGAACTGTTTCTCGCAGCTGCCCCATTTATCGCTTCGTCTCATGTAAAACACTATTGAAATCATTGCAAATCTGTGTAAAAACTGTATATGACGACGAAAAATATACAGCGTGTTTCAAAACCACCGACTAACTTTGATAGTACACAAAAAAAAATAAAGAAAAAAAATCCAGTCAACTAAGTGCAAATTCGGCCGCGTTTCGGACCTACAAGGTGTCGAACGAGTGCGAAAATGACCTTAAGAGCTAAATATTTGTAACAACACAAACAGTAGAGCTGATGTTGCATGGTACTCCGAAAGACTTTAAATAGGCATAAAATCCTTCAATACGCGCGTAAGAGCCAGCCGGGTGGTCGAGCGGTCTGCGGCGGTAGGCTATCGACTCAACGGTCCCGGGTCCGAGTCCCGGCAGGGGCATGGGTGTGGATTTTAACACTTAACAGCTAAAGGTAAATCGTGACGGGCCAAAGTCCAAAGTTACTAAACTGGCCCATATCAAAATCAAGTTTAGTTTTTACGCGCGTAAGAGATTCCCCAAAGGAAGTAGTGGGACGGCTTTCTACCAGGTAAAAATAAATCGTCGCCGTTAAGGTGACATCTCAAGCGGATTCATCATGCTGAATAATTTTAAAGGTGCGTAATTGCGTGTACGCAATTAAAATATGCTTAATTGCAGAAGAATCAGAAATAAGAATTGCGTGCTTTCATCGAACGTTTCATTTATTTGTTATCAAAATATGTAATACCTTCGCCTGGTTAGATGCTGGTAATGATGTCTCCAAAACGCGGCCGAACTTCCACTCGATTCACTGGGACTTTCTTCTTTATTTTTACTGTACTCTCATCCCTGGTAGTTAATTGGAGTAATTTTAAAACACACTGTATATGAAAGCTAGTTAATACTCATCACACACAAATATATTCTGTATATTCATTGGTCCAAAAATTCTCTTATATTTTCTTTAGTCTCCATGGTGCAGTCGCTAATGTTGCTGGTCGCCAATGGGTAGTCTCGCGAGTTTCAGCCCTGTCCTTCCTAACTGATATTTCCGAGGATTTTTTTTTAGCTTTCCCGGAGCGGTATTTTAACGAAAGTCTTGGCATCTCTTCTGCAAAAAAATAATTCCTGAGGGGCATCATCTCTTATTGCTGACGGTCTTAAATCAAAGATTTAAAAAGAAATAAAGTTGGATTCTAATACGTTTAACACCATCTGTCCTGACCCATCCCCCCGTAGTCGAGACAGTAACGTCGCGGTTTTTGGTTTGGCAATAAGTAGGTACATGGGTTTGAACCTCACGGTCGACTATCCTAAATTAAGTTTTCCGTGGCTATTCCAAGTCCAATACAATAAATGCCAAGTGGTAACTTAAGAAACCTCCTGGCACCTTCTCGCATTCTCTGCCTGACCCAGAGTTGTCAAAAGTCCTAAATTCAGATTATTCAAATATTTGTCCTAAATATATCCACAATGAAACATAGTTCGCAAAACGTATGCCGAAGTCAAACGAAAAAAACAAAACAAAAAATAAAAAATAAAATAAAAAAATGAACAGAATGAAACTAAAATAATTTCTTTTTGGTTACTTGTTGCAATATAAAAGAAACAAAACTGACATAAAACCATAGGAAAGAGTTTAAAAATAACAAGCGAAACAAAGGTAGAAAGACAAATACACACACATGCAACAGAGAGAAAGAAAAAAAGAAAGAAAGAAAGAAAGAAGAGAAGAAGGTAGAAACAGAGGAATAAATGTCGAAAACCGGAAGAGCAAAGGATAATCTGGATTTTCCTGAGTTCCTTTAAATAAATAATAATAAAAAAGGAGAGGAACGAAACATTATTTCATGTGGAACAAAACGACTCAGAGAAATTTGTCTCCTCCGAAAATTTTGCAAAACGCTCATCCCTTTTGCTGTTCGCACGGACTTTTGTATGTGTTCGTAACGTATTATGTATGTGTTTTAAGTCAAAGAGTGTGTGCGTGAAAGGGAGAGACTGTACAAATGTTTTGTGTGTGTGTGTGTGTGTATAGATGTGTATGTGTGTGTAACAAAGATATATGCACCAAATTTATAATCACTCCAGGCTCTACAAAAGGCAAGATAAGCTTATCTGTGGATTTCTTGTACATGGTGCCAGGTTTTAGCCCAAGCGGAAACAAAACGCAGTTGCTCCCGAAACATTTGTATGACCCTGGTTGTCGTAAATTTATTCGAATAGTTTTTCGGTAAAAAGGACCACAAGGAAGAGAAGAAGAAGATAGAAGTAAAAGAAACAGAGAATCAGTACGAGGAAGTAAGGAAACAAAAAAAAAGATTAGATTAAGAAAGAAAAGAAAAGCAAAAACACAGACATAAGGTCGAAGGAAGTATGGTTATTGTTCACAATTTCTGTATCTTGTTTTGGTTACTTTTGCGTAAACATTGTATGAGGTACAAATTTATGGTTGTTCGTGGTACATGTTTAGAATTTTCAATACGACTTTATTGATTACTTTAACGGGGTAACGGATTGAGCGTCGTTGCTAGCGCAGATTGTAGTAGCTTTGCTCGAATTGT
This sequence comes from Lepisma saccharinum, assembly GCA_022664845.1. Taxonomy (NCBI): domain Eukaryota; kingdom Metazoa; phylum Arthropoda; class Insecta; order Zygentoma; family Lepismatidae; genus Lepisma; species Lepisma saccharinum. Next base: position 11,418 of record JAGDQP010062653.1, read on the forward strand.
AAGTTTCTTCAGGCAACTAAAAATATCTTAGTTTATATTTTACAGCGTATTCTAGTTGCCACTAATATGCACTGCTGAGGATTTAACTTTGAATTATTCAGAGAATAACGTGCTATAGTCGTATTGTGTTTTAGCTTTGTTTCTGTATCAGAGATATTTTCACCGTATTGTCTCTTTCTCTCTCTCCGTGCGTGTGCTTATCCTCCAGTAAGAGGGAACATGTAGGGCTCATACACTATTTGGTTTCTTGCGTATTCTTTCATTGACTTAATTTATTTCTGATGTTTTCTTTTTATTTAGTTTAATAGTTTAGCCAACTTCAAGAGGTCATAATAGCTTCAATCGTGGTGTTAGAAATGTCAAGTTCTTAAGTTTATTTTCCCACGTTTTCGACAGCCTGTAGGTCCGAAACGCGGCCGAATTATCA
>JAGDQP010062654.1:0-11844 GCA_022664845.1 Lepisma saccharinum
TATATATATATATATATATATATATATATATATTAAAAATGATTCTGGCAACATTTTTACAACTTTCACTGAGAAGATAATTGATAATTTGTTGATTAATGTCTAACATTCTTCAGTATACAGAGCTACATTTCAGTGCAAGGACTGAATCTCTATGTATTTTAATTTAATAGTTATGTGCTTTGAAACGGTAGATGGTATAACTTTTGGGCTACCCGGAATATTAGGATATTGTTATTATTCTGAATTGTTCCTTTTTCGTGTGTGTGTTGTGTGCTTGCGCGCGCCTCCCTCTCGTAATACTTTACTTGAACAAATATGTCATTCTTTTATAAATATATATATTTTTATGGTGAATAAAACACATTTAATGTAGTGAGTTTTCTAATGTACATTCTCAAGCATCAATTTTACTTTGTTTTTCTATTTATAACTTAGGATGCATTCAATTTTTGCGATGACTACTGAATTGACTTGATCGAGTGATTCACATTTAATGTAATATTTTAAAATCTTAATTGAGTCTCATTACTACAGAAAAGATACATCTTTTAAATTGGCAGTGTAGTTGAAGTCCTGATAAGAAACATCCGTGAAGTGATTTTCACTGATTTCCACGAAACTTTGTACATGGAAACTACATATAAACGAATAAATGTTTTTTCCTTTCTGCACAAAAATGGTATGAGAGGAGCAGAGACCCTCCAAGCATGTCGACACGTAAAGGCACCATTTTGCGAGAACCGTGCGCATAAACAACTCAACAAAACTTCGCACATGCATAAGAAATTGTAGCTCCTTTCCGTCCTCACCGCACAGACATGGAAATAGAAAAAATATACTCCGCTTAGGCGGTAGCGCGTCTGACTACAAATCGGATGGCCCGAGTTCAAATCCCCGACTAGGACGCTGGAGACTTTTTTTCAGTGTTCCCACGCCTGGGAGGAGAATATTAAAAGGGATATTCGACAAATGATAAAAACTGGTTTGATGTTGTCTAAGATAGAATCCTATGGTGCACGTTTGTTACTGCAGCGATGAACTTCCGAGTTTCGTAATCAACAGAGTAGGTAAGTAAGTAAGTAAGCCCCCACGCCAGGAGCTCTGAAGTGCACTAAATCTCCTATCAAATTCACTATCAAAATGTCCTTGGTACTCCTGGGCACCTTGGAAGGCAAAGGCGGTCGAGAATGGGACTGATCGCACCTCACTCCGTGCCGTGGGTTGAGAATATGTGGAGCCCTATATTCACATCCCCCATGCACAGTTCGCATCACACAGGGGATAGCTTTACTATATTCTAATATTGTGATTAGCACGAGATTTTGAGTTCGAATCACGTCAAGCAAAGAAAAAAAAATCAGAGAAACTATCACCAGAAGATGAAAGAAGAGAGCTCTCTAAATGTAATATCATAGTGGAACGGGAGGAAAAAGTGGTCGTTAACAACAGCCATTGAGTGCACTTACGATATGAAACTCGTCGGATTATTAATGAACAATAATGTGATAGTATGAATTCTCTATGCAGTAAACTCTTCTTTTCTATCTACATAATCAAATCTCTAGTCTCCGTGATGGACAATAAAACGATATATCCTTTTGTCATATTTTGTCGCATGTTAAATAAAACATTGCCCTAGTAGGGCAGCTTAAAAGCCAAATAGAAATCTTTAGAAAAAACAAAACGGTAACTATAATTAATATCAAATAATTTACTAGATCAACCAGCAGAAGTTTTTTTTTTTTTTCGTTTTAAAATGAATGATTGTCCTGTCATAATGTTCGATTTGTTGAGGGCGATAACTGGGATTTTCCCTTATCTGCAAAACTCTTCTCTGGTTCTGAGTTCCCATATATCCCTCCCGTCTGATATATGAAGGAGTATAAAGTAAGGTATTATGGTACCAGATAAGTTCTTTTCTACCTCTAGAAAATGTACAAATCGAACACTAACGTTAAAGTTACTTGGGGGAAAAAAATCTTTCAAGATTTGATGATATCTCGAATATGTATTATTATATAAATGGGAGTCGATAGAAACTAGAATTCCACTCAACATACACAGGGAATTAAGTTGTATCATAAACTCTCAACCGAAAATAAGGAAATTAAAATGATTTACTAATTATATCCGCTATAAATTAATATAAACAAACAAAAAAAAAGTAGAATTATAAAAAAAATCATACCTTTTATATTTGAGACCACACACAATCTCCAACACTAAGAAAATTCCTCACGGTGGTAAATTTTAATCAGAAGTTCTTAAATTTGTAGCTTGAAATTCCTGACAGCTAAACAAAATGTCTTAAAGATGCCTCAGTTTCCAACAAAACGTTTCCCTCTCATGACATCACAATATGACAATGATAAAAGAGATTTTCAATGCCTCTACCGCTGCTCAATATTCCACTAATTCCAATAAAGTAAGTATTATATAATACAGAACTAGTTCAGAAAAGTTCTGAAGTTACTCATAAAAGCCAAACCTTCATAGAATGGATTGGACCACTCCGACACAGAGTAACTGCTACCCAGAAATGAACAAACAATAAGCATATTTGTTTTATTTGAAACATTCTGCCAATTTGATACAGAAACGCCTGACTGAGATCCTCACAAAGTAGAACGGAATTATTACAAATAAAACACAAGTAACTGATGTGCACAAAAATTTCTCACGAAAGTTGTCACGGAAGAAAGACGAGTACTTCGAATTGGACCACTGATCTTTGCAATGCACAGAAATTAGTCACGTAAGTGCGGAGTATCTTAAAATCTATCACTGTACGCTGAAATTCCTCACTTTAAGTTTTCAGACCGAAGTTGAGTAACTTCGATCACTAATCGTTGCAATGCACATACATTTCTCTCTTCCAAAGTTGTAATGGAGAAAAGTATATGAAAATCGAACACTAGCGACTGTAATGTATGCATAAAGTGGATACTTGACATAGTCTATGCGATTAAGTGCAGATATTCCTAATGTAATCACTAAACAAAAAGAGTGTATCCTACAGACCATAAACATTAATATCCACTGAAAATTGTCAATTTGGTTTGAACACAATAAACAGGAGCACAGCAAATTTGAGCACTGGGTATTTGGAGCTTGGTTCAGCGAAGTGTATGAGATTCAAATATGTCTATCGAAAATTCACGTGGAAACAAGCACTATATTTCCAGGCCAAAGCCAATGAACTAATATTGGTTTCTATGGAAGTTATACTTAATTTTTAAATTTTTATCGAAGTTTCCCGATTATTTCCACACCGAGGTTACATACATGGAAGACCACATTTAACAGTGTTTCGTAAGGTAATGTCTCTTAAAAGCTCGTTTCGAGCACAAGCCATGGCCACAGAAACGGCAAATGAAAGGTTTCCTGCCTTCGTGTACCCCAACATGATCCTGAAGATGGTGTTTGTGACGAAACGCTTTCTGACAGATGTTACAAACAAAAGGTTTTTCTCCGGTGTGCGTTTTCAAATGTGCAGATAAATGGTCTTTCCTTCGAAAAGCTTTGAAACAGACTTGGCACACATGACACCGGTCAACCTCTCCGACACCACTTGCCAACATATGTGTTCCTATCACTGACAAGGAAGCATAGTTTGTGTCACGTGTATTATTACTCGTTGTGGTGTGAGAGGTAGATGTGCTGGACCTTACGTGAAGAATGCCAGTAGAGGGCGGTAATATATATTCATCCTTTGGAATGTATTCTTCAGAACCCTGAGATGATATCCACGGCAAGTCCTCTGTCATCGTGTTTACCAATTCATACCTGCAAACAAGAGAAGAAATTCGATAAAATTAAATATTTAAATACGAGAAATTTTGTGACACATTAATTTTGGCGCGGAAGACAACTATTATAAAAAATACGTACCTTGGAAACAGTAATCATTTGCTGCCCTCTTTATAATGATAATAGTTCCTTCGCAAAGCACTTTTTGCCTTCCTCCGTGGGGGGGGGGGAAGCTAGTTATTAAAACAAATTTCAAGTTTATTGAAATAAAGAAAGAAATTTGTGTAAAACATTCAAATTCTACCCCGCCATGTTTTGGAACTTTAACGTCAACTGGTTTACAACTGTTGCTGGGTCATAAGGCATTGAACTAAACGTATATAGAACATTACTGAAAATTGTTAATATGTTGATCAACATGTGCGTGGATATTACTAGATTTATTTAATGTACATGTTCGTCGAAATTAAGGTGAAAAGAGTTTTAAAGGCAGTTTTTTTCTGTTATTTTCATAACTTGTTTGTGACAAAGGTCTGAAAAGCGAAAAATGTAATAGTGGGTTTGTCCGAAAACGTGACAGGATGGAGCGCAGACAGTTTTTGTTATCTAGTGTCTGTCTGGCTAGAATTTGCATAATTTTTATTACCCTCAGTTACAGGAACAGTATTTGTAACTGGAGTAATAAAAATTATGCACAGATGGTGGGTGACAGAGACTGTCTGACTTCCGTCCCGTCACGTTTTGGGACAGATCCTAGTTTGCGTTTTCTAAGTATTTCTTTTACGTAATGCCCAAGCTTTGTGCAAACTGTCTCTATTTGCATTTAATTCTGTCTTGTTTAAAATAATAGAATACGTTTCCAAATAGAAGTCTGTTCGATATTATTTGTGGAATTGTGAATTACCCAGAAAGAGGCTATCTGATGAACTGATGATATTCAGATCTCAAATGTTCGGAAAGACCAGGCATTAGGTTGTCTGAGCTGGCGTGCCTTTCATGTCTATAGATTCTAACTGATAGGCAACATATTACCTATGCATTTCTTCCCATAATTCCATTTTACTTCGTACATTCCTGATTTTTGGTTATTGTGTAATAGCTTTTGAACCATGTGAATGATTCTTCTGTAATTTTGCTAGGAAGCTTTTGAATCCTGTATTATGCGCTACCATAAATTAGTTTTAGTTAAAAATGAAGCAGTGCAGTTGTGGTTTTGCACCGATAATTCCATCGTAATTTCCATATTTCACGTTACGATGCTGTTCCTTACCGGCGTACGTTGAAGTTGTTGTGTATAGAACTGGAGAGGGTATGGTTCCAACAGGATAGGAAAACATCACGTACTGCAAGAGATCGAACGATAAAAAGGTGGTTTGCCTACTAACATCAATATATAAAATTCAACAGCATGGAATCAAACAAGGAAGCCAGTGAATAACCAAGATTTGTAGTTCATCCAAAGCTTTCTGCTCTTACGCATCCGGCATAATACAATTTTTTACAAATCCACAACAGGTAGACTGTGCGACCGTGGCTCAGTGGTAAAGCGTTGACTTAGCATTCGGGAGATCGTGGGTTCAATCCCTTAGGATCTTCCTCAATCACACCAGGCAAATGCCGGGATGGTATCTTAAACTTAAGCCCTGGCCGACAATTTCCAGCATCCTTTCTCCTCCCCTGTCCCGGCCTGAGCTTTAAATTCCTACAGGCCACAAGTAAAATTCAATTCCACAACAGGTAAGTTCAGTGGAATCGTACCATGCATGCCCAAGTAGGTGCGCTGACAGAAGTCCTTCTAAATCTACCAGGTAAATGCAGAATAATACTGTGACTAAGACTAGCTAAGGGTCAGTTCTACAATCGACCGCTAAACTTCTAGTCAGCGAAGTTGAGGCCAAGTCTGATTTTGGCCAATGAGAGTTGTCTTCAACTTAGCGCTGACTAGCCGGCCGGGTGACCGTGCGGTCTGCGACGGTAGGCCATCGGCTCGAAGGTCCCGGGTTCGAATCCCGGAAGGGGCATGGGTGTGGATTTTAACACTTAACAGCTAAAGGCGAATCGTAACGGGCCGAAGTCCAAAGTTACTAGACTGGCCCATATAAAAATAAAGTTTACCAAAATCTTTAGCATTGACTAAAAGTTTAGCGGTCGATTGTAGAACTGACCCTAAGAGACCCAGGCAGCTTCCTTCCACATCCCTGTACATTGGACTAGACGAATATCATTATTATTCGAGCTTGAGACAAGATTAGAGACCAAAGCCAGTGGAACCCAGTAATAGAAGTTAAATAAATAAATAAGTAAAGATAAAACAAGAACTCTAAAATAATAACGCTGACGGAATTTTTGAGGGAGAGGTGATCGAAAACAATGAAAGTACGCTTTGAGCATTTACCCTGACCCATTGACGGAAGATCACTAGGTACAAATCATTATTTAAACGATACGTCATAGTCTTACTCGTGTCGTTCATTGTCAATGTGCTTTGATCTGATTTATCTGTCACACCAGGTGAATGCGGGCCGTTACCTTCCCTTTCCTTGTACCACGGACAGAGTAAGACAGAGAGAGGATATAGAATAAGACGTTGTAAAGCCAAAAGTTACTTAAACCTAACTTGAAGAGCTGGCACATTCAATAATTAACAGAAACTACATACAGCCTCCGTGGTTTAGTGGATAGAGTCACTGAGTTTAGATAAACACTGGTAAGGCTTCGAGTCATGTTCACGCGTATCTTTTTGACAAGTTTTTCTAACTCCCACCAAGCGAATGTTAAAATCCTACCTTCGATACCGGTCCTGGTCACTACCTTCCTTATTCCTTCTACAAGGGCTATAGAAAAGTGTAACAAAGAACGGTTTGCAGCAATGTAAGGGCCAAACAAATAAAGATTCAATAATAATTAAATGAGCGATCGGAAAAAAGAATAACAATTCGAAAGATGCTAAACTTAAACCGTAGCTGACATTATTATGACTATCTAAAATTGAATTCTTAATTCAACTTGTATTTTGGACTGTAAACAGTTTCGTTTTCATTTTCGTCATAATTGCTACAAATAGAATGTTATCCATTCTTCACACACGTGCACAATAACAGCTTAAGACTGATGGTAAGCGACGTACGTTACATAAAATAAATCCAGTGATGTCAAAGGTGATAGGATAATTAATACTATAGCATCCAAGATGAGTACTTGAGGTCAAAACAGGAGAAACAAATCCTACTAAATTATCAGAAATTAGATAATACTGTATCTCGAAACACGATTTAACTTAAATATTGGCATTGAGCGAAGAAGCTATACACAATATTATTACCGACGTGAACAACTTTTTTTCTTTTCTAAAAAGCTAAGAGAGAATATGTCCTCCACGTAGGTAATAATAAGACGTTTTGGTTTTTCAAATACAATGAAAGTCGTGTTCAAGCAAATATAATTACGAAGAAGTCATGTAGAGCGTACCTTTAAGTAGTATGGCATGAAGCTATCAGAACTTAATAAAATCCTTTCCTCTTTTAAGATGAGTGGAAAGAATCTCAAAATATGAAATGTCACCTCTACAACTATCTTTGGAAGAGAAAGAATTGTTTTCAATGAAGAACAATGCAATACGAGAGAGGGAATTTCCTTAAAAATGAAACGCTATTATGCACATTTCCCCCTAAGCATCACTTCCACACACATTAGTTTTACTCAAACACATTCCTTGGCTACTAATTATATTGTCTTTTAACAAAACTAACACATCCTACATTACAATTAATTGTCGAGATATTTCTTCAGTTGCAACGATCTCAAGCTACTTTTAGGTCTATCTAGCTCTGAACATACGCATTGTTTCCACATTGTTTTGATGATAGGACAATACAGTCTTTTATCTTCTGATCTCCGCTGGTCATCTCTATTTGTTTGTTTAGACACTCTATACCCATATTTCTGGAACACAAAAATTCTTTCGAACAAATTCACGATGTGCGTTAATGTAAGCTGTAGAAAGCAGTTTTCCCTTATTGAGGACGAACTCATTAAAAAGAGAATGAGAGAGGGGAGGAGGGAACAAAGTGTTGTGCATTTAGTGATCTAAAAAGAGTTCGAAACAACTTTCAGACCTATCAATAAGCATATATGCGATCTTAAGCATAAAATAAACATAAAGAAACAGGTTCAAAATATGCTGTTATTTAATACTCATTTCAGTATTTAATAACCTACTAAACTTCAATGTCTCAATATTAGAAATAAGAATTGTTTTGATCCGCGTAGTGATTGTGACTGGCCCCGAAACAAATCCAAAATTAGCTACTGATTTGTACATTGGATCTAAAACAATACAATTTAAAAGACAGGAAGTAATCGCGTCCTTTAATATTATACATACTAGCCAATTTCGTCGGCTGACAAAAAAAAAAGGACTCCTGTTTTAAAGGATGAGTACACATAAGCAATTGTATTTAACTCCACAACATGCTGAAAATAAGACGAGTTCTTTGTACGCCAAAATGTAGGTAAACTCTATTGACTTTAAAGCAACTGACAAATTATTTAAGATTTGAAAGTCAGGAAATTCTACTTCAGGAACGGTGTTTTGAGCACTATCCAATCCTGCAGGCTTCTCTGTTCCAAAATTTGAAAGCACAACATATTAGTTCCGCCTTTCCCATTAGCTAAACATGTATAATTTCAATAAATCATGGGTGAGATGAATTTGAGGGTGGAACACTTTGTCAAATTAGATCTTTAATTCCTGAAAAAGCAAAGTGTTTTGATATAGAGGCCGCTTGATCTGTACCTAAACTAAACTGTTAAGACTTCTATATGAATATACTGAGTGAGTAGGCTATAAATTATATTCTTACTTATGAACCGGCTTCTTCTCTTCTGTCTTGGGCAAACATTTATTCATTCAGTGTCAACATTTTAGTTAAATATAAATATTTGAACTCGACACAACGTTAGAGACCGCCAAGTAATAATCTAAACGCTTAGACTTAAAACATCCCCCCTCCAAAAAAAAAAAAGGAAAGAATAAGAAAGAATAATTAAATAAATCAACAAATATTGTAATAATTTTTCATCGCGTTGGTGCTTTCTCCAAATGGCAGAGTCCTAGTATTGATGGGCAAAAGGATGCAAAATACAGGAAAAATACTGAGACCAATACAGTTTACCACTGCAATCGAGTTTTGTTCTACGCACATTCGACTATATTTGTTGTCGAAACTGGAACAAACACAGGTCCTGAAAGTATGTTCTTGAAGCAACGTCATTGTACAATAAGGTTTCTTGAAAGATAACTTCATAAAAATACAGTACAGAAAACGTTTGTAGAAACTGTGACTGTTCCAAATAAACTGCGTTACAACACACCAAGAGAATACATAACAACGATATAAACTTCAAACGAAATGACATTAAAAAAAATAAATGTAAGAAATGCAGAAATAATTTTATTTTATGCTACAGTATAAACAACATATACAAAGAGTATACTACAAAATTAACACAATTCTACCTCTAAAATAATCTTTTGATTTTTTTAATATTTTTTTTATGAAGAAAAATAAAATTCTAATTCTACAAACTTGTGAATTACGACTAGGTGCGAAGAAGTTGTGTCGTAAAAAGTTTTATTTACGTGGATTTAATCTTTATGGAATCAGCTGACATAACAGCATTAAAAAAAAAAGTACTAAATGTTGACGTTTCTATCGTAACCAAAACCTTCGTCAAACGTAAAAGCACAGAAAGTCAAAGGTAAAAAATGTAAAGAAAATAACTTATTTTACTTTCATACTTTTGGGCTTTTAGTTTTTGATAAAGGTTTTAGTTAAGACACACACATCGACATTTTCGAAAATATTACACTGTTGTTTCACATTCACACTGACTTCGCGGAGGTTGAATCCATACAAGTGGTGCTTTTTTTTTTTAATTCTTCAGCCTAATTTTTCATGTTCACAGCGGAATTGCTGAACTTTCTCGTATTCCACAAGTGACTTCTGTGACCCAATGGTGTAAATATAGCCATATTATTTGGGCTACGAAAAAGCGGAAAATATTGCTAATATATACCATTTTTTGCAAGTAATGTATTTCCATTCGTACGTCGCAGATGAATTTTTGATCTATTGTATATCAGATCTGTGTTAGTTAAATACATTAATCCCCACCACCACTTTTAGATATGATTAATAGTGGACTTTAGTCTCGTTAGACTTATTCGGTTGTCTAGAAATTAATTAGGCTTTCTTATTTCCAGATACGGTAATACTGTAACAGCAAAACAAGCGTGAAGCCAGAAGTTACTGCACCACTCTACTTCCAGTGAAAGTTTCAAGTCGCTAACATAGGCACCAGTGACCTAACAATTGTTAAGGTCAGTGAATTTCCGTAGGTACGTCACCAACATGTGGAAGGGAAATATACAACAGCAATAAGCAATGCAATTTTGTGTAAAACTAAAAGAGCCTGTCACTGAAACCTATGAAAAAAACAAAAACAAACAAAAAACAACAACAAGAACAACAACAACAACCACCACCACCCGTTCGGTGATTCGATTCTCTATGTCATGCAAAAGTGTCTCATTCGCACAAAATGTTTTTGGAAGGAAGATAAGCTACGTCACAAGATCGAATGTTAATATTAACCATGCAGATGATAGCTCACAAGTTTTGTTTGAATTCTGATGTTGTACACAAGATTTTTACAGAAGATTTAAATATGAGAAAATGGTGCTCAAAAGTTGATTAAAAAAGTAATGATCAAACATGAAACCGAAAAAAAAAAAAAAATGTCGTAAAATGCTTGTGCATGTGACCATGAAAACATGTGAAGAAACTTGGTTTCACAAGTACTGATAGTTTACTTTTCCATTTTTCTGATCCATCAACAGAACACACACTGCTGAAACACAAGGGTTTACATTAACCAGCTGAAACTTGCACTGAGGTACAACTGGGACATAGCTTTTGCTTCAACCTTTTGTTATTGTTGTTACAGTATTATCCCACCTGTAAATGAAAAGATCAGTCTTATTATTTTCTAAAGAGGCTTCGTATAATATTACATGTGTTTTACGAGGGTAGGACGACAATCTTCCTAACTAGCCAGTCAGATTCTAAGGACAAATCTTACACCTTAAATTCTTTAATACAATCAACAAATTCAAAACTGTACGCTCAGAGAGTCTTTAAACTAGCTGTGAATCAAACTCAAAGTCCCCTGTTTACCAGCGAATTGCTTTTGGATATATCACTGACAGTGTAGTGATTCAGAAACCACCCCAGCAAGCTTGGAGGGTAGTGTTCAATTCCCAATCTGCTCAAAGAAATGTGTCTTGAGTATCTTTCGACTTATTACAACACACAAAGTCTTTGAATACAGAAGAGCTAACAAGAAGTATACAAAATCCTTTACACAAAAGTAAATTATAATGAAATAAAATATGGAAGATCCGTGTTGTATAATTTTAAAACATCACTTTGGCATATACAACAGTGCAAATACATTAACAGGCCAGTAGCAAAGATTCCTCGCCAGATGGCATTGAATTAGTTTGTGACCGACTGGATACACTTTCTATTGTTTCTCATATTATTCAAACTGTTGAATGCAGTTAAGTTTGATTGAATTATTATTTATGTCTTAAACAAGCTGGTGAGCTTCTAAGGACGAGACCTAAACATTTTCGTAAAGAAGGCCCCGAAAAACTGTTTAATGTACATCCAAAGGACTTGAGTCTGTAACCAAGCACACAGAAGTAAGTATGCTAGCCGGAGGTCTAGTGTTATTAAGTTTCAACACTGTATTGCAGTCTGAAAACTCTCTCTTCAAAAGAAACAGTAATCAATCACATTTACAGATACCCAATCATAGTACGTATTACAAAGATTATTGTGTTGGCAAATTACGTACGACACCAACGATATAGGAGAGCCGTTATTAAAACTAGGACCAGACATGATTAATGAAAAATAATACACAATACAGATAGAGTGAAACAGGTATTACGCTTTTTGTTGAACTGCTTAAGAAGTATTCAGTCAAATAGTTTCGAAATTCACTTCTGCTTCTTCTATCACA
>JAGDQP010062657.1:0-11843 GCA_022664845.1 Lepisma saccharinum
GACCAAACACAACATTCACAAGAACTTGGTGATTCTGAGAGTGAAACTGAATAATGGTGAAAATGACTTGGACATTTATTACATGTATGTAATTAGAAATATTATAACATATGCTCCTCTGTTTCTACATATTAATATATACTACTGTTTCATTACAATACTAACAAGTTACATGCATATAATGAAAAGCATTATATTAAAACAAACAGATTAATGTATCTAATGTTATTGTGCAAAGTATTATGTACTATACATTTATGTTTATGTGCAGCCAAATAAAATACGAATATTAATGTTTGACTGAACCAGGAACGAATAACATGATAATTTCATGTTATCCAAAATTATGTGAAGTATTATGTAACATAAATTTATAGGTTTCAGTGCACTGGATAAAATATTTACATTTATGTTTTATTAGAACAGAAACAAATTGTATCCTAGTTTGTTATACCAGTATAAACCATTATTATACATTATCTACCAGCTTCTGTGAAGTGAATAAAATATAACATAAATTCCGAATAAAATACAAACACATTGTATGTATCTCAGTTTTAATATAAATTATATAACATCAGTATCCCAACACTGAATGTCTTTATGTTTGCGGAAAAGCCACTATATTTTCGCACACATACGTCATAGCCCCATACAAATAGGGTAACTGGAAAGTGTGTTCTAATAGAAACGAAATGAGGTACAAATCGTAAGTGTGTGATAATTACGGTAGTAGCTATGGGCTCTTTTATTATAAAAAAATCGTTTGCTGCTGCAAAAACCATTACATGTATGGAATGTTCATAGAATTTTTCTTCCTAATGGATACAATTTTTATTACGTATACACCAAATATTTTTTGAGATATTCGTATTTACCATCAATGGACCAATAGGGCTGCCATGGAGGGTCAAAATTCGTAAAAAGGGAATTTTGTATAGGGAATTTTCTTTAAAAATCCCTATTTTATCACCGCGATACGTCATAGCCCCATGTGATTGCCCTAATTGGAAAGTCTGTTCTAGTTCAAACATAATGACGTATGAACTTTAAGTATGCGACTATTACTGTATGGCTTATAGGTACTTTTGTTTTAAAAATTCTCTCCTGCAAAACCATTACATATATATGGGGTATCAACAGAGTTTTTATTTTCCATCGATGTATTCATTCGATTGTAATGCTACTTGAGGAATTTATTACGGATACATCAAAGTATATTTCTAAATAGTCATTTTTATCACCTATGCAGTAATACGGTGCAAGGAAGGAAAACAGTTTCTACAAGGGAAATTTCTACACAAAATTTCCGAAAAATCCCTATTATTCCCACCCCAACACATCATAGCCACATGAAACTAATGCCATTGAAAAGCCTATTTAAATACAAACAAAATGAGGTATTCATTGTATGTACCTATGTGACAATTACAATGGTAGCTATGGGTATTATGGAAGTCAACAATAAGACCCCAAGTGGACGGGAGGGCACCTTCTGACCTCTATTATACCCCTAAAGTTACTTCTGACTGAAGGTTATCATGCCATTCTGTGTACCTGGGATAGTGACAAACTCGTAATTTACCATATATAAAGTTTTTCCACCTTGAATGGTACTAATTGGTCAAAATTTCGCACTTGGTCCACGTACTAGAAGTTATACATGTGAAAGAATTTATGCATGTATTAGAATTTAGTTAACTCCAGAGCCCAAATTGGGCCTTGGCAAAGAGAAGAAGCATACATTTTATGGTGTAAACATTGACATTTGGCAGTCACTGTAAGTTTGACAGCAAAACCATTGTAAGTCAACAGATAAGCTTTTGAAATAGAAAAAAGTCTCCCACACTTTTCTCCCTACTATTACTATAGTTTTCGAAGATAAAATCCTTACAATAATTTCAAGACACTACACCTCTGAGCAAAATAGAACCACGTTGTGTCAATAGCAATACGTTTTAATTTGTGTTTCGTAAATAGTTTTCATTATATCTTGACGTGTCTTGCAAAACTTTAAATAAAATAAATAAATACTGCATTAACAAAAATATATAAGGAAAAACATCACAACACAAAAGTGATAGTAAACAAAACCAAACAAATGGAGATTGACTTAGATACGATAATATAAAATAATAATTTGACAAAGCTTGTATACAGAATAGGGAAGAATTGAAGTAATTTTTACGTAAATATGCACCCGCGTTTTGCAGCCATCTATTATCCCGAGTTGTACATCCAAAGTTTAAATTTAGTGATTTTGTTGCCAAACTCATCTCCTTTCATCCTTTTATATTCTCTACTATTTTTAAAAATCTGGAATATACACGATATTGTGTGTTTGTGGTTTGCAATGAGAAGTGGTTTATGCAGGTGTTTCAAGTCAAAGCTGAAAGAATAATGAAAGGTGCAAAAAGATAATTGTACAACTATTTTTGTGAATATCTCTCAAATTTATGTTTACAAACATAGTATTTGTTTGAAATGAATTTATGTCCATAGTTAAGTCATGAATTTTTGAAAATAGGCTCTAAAATTTTTTTAAAATTGATTCTAAAAATCTTTTAAAATAGGCCGTAAAAAGTTACTTGAAAATACAACCGAAGCTTCTAAAATATGCACAAGTCACAAACAAGGGTCTAAAATGCAATAAGAATTGAGTTTGACAGAAACTGATACTTTATCAGAAAACATAAATAGAAAATAAATGTTTTCCCGAATTTCGCATCTTTAATGGACATGTAGGCCTATATAGGTGCTTCCTCATATTGTGGAACGCCGGGCAATAATGGTGCAGATTTCTAGTTTGTTTTTATATTTATAGACAGGGAAGAATAAGAAAGTTGTAGCAAGGAAAAAACACCAGGACAACAGAAGGATTGTCCACGGAATACTGATAAAAATAAATGTGCTTAGAGAGGGAACTTTGTGATGGACTATTTTAAGTTATGACATCACACATCTCCGTTGTCATGGCGACTACCAGAAATTTGTCGATTATTTGTTTGGATAGAGCTGATACTGGTTTCCATGGTATCAGAGAAGAGTGACGTAGCACCAGGATTCCGTTAGGATTTTCAGTTTTGAGTGTCTAAGGCCAAAATTGGGAGGGTGGAAGTGGAGTTTTGCACGGTTTTTATCGATTTTTGACAGCAAAAATTTTAGTTGGGAGGGTGTTGTCGAGAATGTTTGGGGGGAGGGTGACACCTCCACAGGGGAGGTCTGACGGAATCGCTGCGTAGCACTTTAAAATAATCCATTGGAAATCAAACTGTCCTTTCTAACTAAATGAATCATTTTTTGCCAAGGTTTCTTTCCTGTTGGTTTCTTAATATGTTTAAGATTCACGTTGTCTGGAGCTATAGCTATGTATGACTACGCGCATTTGGTACTGGGAAAGAATAAAACGGCGTTAATCATTGTAAGACAAAATCCATCTTCTCGACCTAGTAATTATTAGGTGGCTCTCAAGACAAACTAGGAGAAACTTAATCAGAATGTCTTGCATTAGAAACAATGAGTCTTTTTTTTTTTTAGTTACAACAAAACGCACATTCCATGGGTTCGTAAACATATCTGAAACATCTTTTCTTATTATCTCCGGATATCCTTTCACTTCCACTATTATTTAATTACGTGTAACAGGTAATAGGTGTGGCCTACAAACAGAGGCTGTTTCAAAATAAATGGTAATTCCTGTCGGCTGCCTTGACCTTTTGCGTGAAGGATAATCAAGACTGTTTACTTTGTGGAAACCATTTGAAACTAATTTCACTTATATAAATGTCTACTGTTTTCCTTAAAGAAAGAATCATCCTTCAGAAGGATATTTTGAAGAAACAGTAGCAAGTATCTTCAAGAAATTTAGGATATTTCCAATTTTTTGTTTTCACTATTTGCAGTAGGAAAAAAAGAACGTATATCGTCCTTGAGTAGCAGCCATTCTACTAGAAAGTCGAATGAATTCTTGTCTTCCGGGAGCACTAAATAATGAAGAAATCAGGGTCAACATGGTAATAGTGGCAAAGCACACAAGATCAAACCTTTTTCTTCCTTCTGGAATTATCCATCACTCTTCTCTATTGGTTGTTATTATCTTTTATGACTTCTAAATACATTTGGAGCAATCATCCCAAAATATGTAACTGGACTTCACAATGAAGAGTAAAACATGTTTTGTTTGATGACTAATATCTAGCTACGTTTTGAATGTACTTAAAAGAAATTTTGTCTATAATTATTTTTGGAAGTAATCATTAAAGGTCAGTTGCATACATCGAGCTCCACGTAACGATACTGGAGTGATAGGCTATAGTATCGAAAGATAGAGCAAATCCCACCTAGGGCATGGCTGTTTCTGTATGTCTGATTTTAATGTAGTTTATAAATAAGATAAACGCATAAGTAAAGGTCACAATCGTATAACTAAATGTAATGTAACAGGAAATTAAATAAACGAGATTTAAAAAGTGGTAAAGGCAGTCGACTCCGGTGCGTAAGGTCGTGGGATTAAATCTCACCGTCGACTATCATTTATTTTTCTGTGGTGAAATGACACCGTGTATCCATCGTACTGGAAATCGGTAATTATTGTGGGAAGTGAGAAGGGTGAAAACCAATGGTGTATTTCTACAAAGGAAAGTGCCCTGGCGCTACTATGTCCTTCATTGAATAAAGTTCCTATAGACAAACAAATAGATACAACACTTTCAGAAAGTGCCCTGGCTGAAACGCACAACCGGTGAAAACACGTTGATATACACCACACTAGTAACGATCGGTCGAACTCCCTTGCACACAATCAGTTGACTGTCTGAAGACAGTACAAAACTCGTTTCCCAAACATGCTATTCGCTTCGTTGGTTAACGGCTATCAGCTCGTATACAAAACTGTTTCAAGCACAAGAAAGGAGTCGACGGTGGGATTTGAACCTACGACCCCACGCTCCCAAATCGACTTCCTTTGCCACATGGCCAGTACAACAACCGGTACTCTTGCTTTCGTCTACTTTTTTCACGCATAGACACTTTGCCTTTTTTCCCCCTCGCAATCCGTATTTATTCTGCTTAAATTACTTTCCATTTTGTATACAGCTCGTGAACCCTCCCCATATGCATTGTGTTCTATATTTCCACCTCCCAGTTCCTTCATTCCCACGTGAGTTAGAACTTAAAATTTGGTTTATATTGGTTTCGATAGGAAGTGGACAATTGATATTAACTGTCTCTCCCGCTCCATGTATTCATTAAATTTTTAATGGCTGCAATCAGTCCAATATTGCTTTTAAATAGAGGTCAATGATTGCACCAATGATCTCTATTTAAAACGATACTGGACTGACTGCTTCTGTTGAAAATTTCATGAATATATAAAGCCAAGGAGCGAAGAGGACACTTAATCTCGTTTGTAGACTTCCAGTCTAAACCAATATGGACCAAATTTTCGGTTCTAACTCAGGTTTTTATGCTTGATATCGCTGTGCGGCGCGTTTTTAATTTATGTCTTAATTCTTGCAAAAATTGACATATTTGCAGTATTTTCTATTATATGCAGAGGATGGTATACAATTATACGAATAACTCAGAAATTAAGACTTAAATAAAAAAAATCGGCCGCACAGCGATAAGAAGTGTATAAAACTGAGTTAGAACTGAAAATTTGGTCTGTATTGGATTAGACTGGAAGTGGACAAACGAGATTAAAAATGCTCTGGCGTCTATGCTTCGACACTACGCAGTCACATTGGCGTAGTATTCAGGAGGGCGTGGGTTCGATCCCAGCGGCCGACCATACTGACTAAGGTTTTTACATGGGTTTTCTCAGTCACACCAGGCAAGTGCCGGGATGACACCTTCAACATAGCCCCTGGCCCACACCTTCCCGAATCATTTCCCCTCCCCTATTCAGGCCTGAGATTTAGCTGCCTAAAGGCCATAAATAAAAATTCAAATTCAACTACGCAGTCACTCCAGTGTTGTTACGTAGAGCTCGATAGATTGCACGAAACATTTTAATCACAAGTTAATATATAAGTCATAGATAAAATCGAGATGGGAAATTCAATCCACTACATTTCTTTCTTGCTACGTGGTGTTAGTCCTTCGAACTAGAAACAAAATAATGTTAGTATGTAATGATTGTCCCTGCATTCTTTTTAGTAACTGAGAAAACTGAGTGCAAGCTTAGTATATAATACTTCACATTATGGGTTCACAATAGATTAAAAGAAAAGATATTGAGCATGACTTACTAGCAGTAGTTTCTTACTAGTTAGGATTAACCAACACCAGATGACAAGAAAGTACTTGAGAGATTGAGACTTTTCTATCTATAATTATTTATCTATGACTTGCAGGTTAGCTCGTGGTTTTGTTAGCTTAAAGTTACAGCTTTGGTTTATCTCTTCAAATAACATTTTTTTTCTGATATGGGTAAAATGAAAGAATAAATACATCCGCACGCAAAGGATTTTATTATTCTTTCAGAAATTGAAGACCTGAATTGAAAAACGTCCCAAGTCTACCAGAGTATATTTTTCGAGTAACGAAAAACAGTCCAAGGTCTTCATATATTATCCTATTCAGCGGAAATTATTTTATATTAAAAAAGGGTGTCTGTGTTGGGATTAGGTAGTAATATTTATGCAAGTGGATAGCCCTTGGAACATAGATACCGACAAAGAGAAAAAATGCAAATACGAAAAAAAGTGGACTTGGGATGTTTTTCAATTCTAGTTCTCTAGTTTATAATTTCCAGACTTCGCCCAAAATAACACTCAACACAGGAATAACTATCCGCTCTTCTCCCATCATAAGGAAATAAATACACATTTATGAATGGCTTGACCTTTGACAGTTTTAGAACATGCATGGGAATATTCCAGCCAGTTATTGCCCTCCCCCCTCTCAAAGTTACCAAGATACTCTTTTATGAAAGAAAAACGTCGAGCGGTCGCATACTTTAACCACGCTGAATGTGTAAAGAAATGCATGGGAAGGTTGGAAAACTGATCTTCCATTTTCCATATAGTCCAATCAGAACTATTTGAAGCATGGAAGAGTGCTGTTAGCTGTGTTTAAAAACAACGACTTGGATTTGAAATCATCTCTTGAGTGTTTTTATATATGCAGAGGTGGAATGTTATAAAGGCTCAAGCTCCACCATTTTGAAGAATGCATCGTATGCCTATCTTAAGGAAGAAAAATAAGTTTACATTGTAAGCTTAGGGTGGACCCAATGACAACGTAACCGAAGTGCACATAGTAAGAAAATGTTGTGAAGAAAATATTCCAGAAAAGTGCCAGAATAGTACCTTGAAATTAGGCCCTGACCGAATCTCTACCCACATAATTCTCCCCTCCTATCAGGATCTGAGCTAAAGATACCTAAAGACCATTTTCAGAATTCGGGATGATTTAGGGAGGTGAGAAATAACCCACAAGATCACCATTTGGGGCGATATATAGTCTACGGGTTTACCCTGGACAGTTAGACCCATGCAAATTTTAACGCAGATTAGTCCAACCGTATGGATTTGCATGGCAAACAGAACAAAATATTCACACAAGGTAGATCTGGATATTCATTTACCAGAAGAAAACAAACGAACTTGAAAGACGGACATACTTCTTGTTTTCATCACTATGCTTGGTCGATTTTGAAAGACCGTTTGACACCATAAGTTGAAATGCTATATTTTGTAAACTGAATAATTACGGGATGTCGAAAAGAATAAGCCACACACTCGAACAACGCGTAAATATCTAAGAAAGGGCCCAAACAAAATTTCTGAAAATATTTAATGTTACTTAGAACTCCGACAAAGTTGCCAATTCTCACCTATTTGTTCAACCCGTACCGGCAGGGCACCGTTGAGAGAATAAAATTGATAATCAACCACTTCATGCAACTTGAATTCGAATTTTATGTAAACTTTACGCAACTTTTGGCAGGCTGATGATGATGGGTGAATTGGTGGAATAAAGAAAGTGGGAGCACTGTTTCTTTGAGCATACTTTCGGGGGGCTTTGCCCCCAGAGGTTTTCAAGCGGTCCCCCCGAAATAATTAGTCTCAACACTAGTATTACTCATACGTATACTGAAATACGTACATAATAGAATATTCTACAAACATTGTTCATGTTATTTTGAGATTAACTAAGAAAGTAGGACATATTGTTAAGTAAAATTGTTATTGTTTTATATTTAGTGAATCGGAGTCGATATACATTATTTATAATTTTCTTAAACCCCCTCTCCTCCCGAATAAAATATTTTGAAAAAACAGCAAGTGGGAGGAAACAATAGAACCCAGAACCCCCCCCCCCCCCACGCACACAGTGCTTGTCCACCACAAAACCCAGATGACGCGAGCCGGGATTAAAATAGGGTTCTCAAGCATAGAGGTGAGCGCTTTGCCATTGAACCATCACGGTTCCAGTTCTTCGTGCAACTACAAAGTCCCAGTAGTACTGTATGCCGATGACTTGGTAATAATATCCCAATAACTAATTGAACTGTAAGAAGGATCAGAAATATATTGTATAGACCGAACACTTACAGTAAACGTGAATAAAAATAAGATATTATTTAAAACCAGGCACAAATTACAAAAAGACGGGGTTGAATATAAAGACTATTAAATACCTGGGGGTAAACATTTCACATAATGCGGCATCAGAGAAGAGTACGTAGCAACTATAACTGGATATGATGCATACATGACACGAAAAAGGGAACAGACAGGACAGTGTTCCGTGGAAATAGCCATATGGACATTTAACGCACAATTAGAATCCAAACTCTTGTACGAACGCAAATTTGGATTTTATTTAAGGGTTTCTAGCATCTTTAGCTTAGGACGGGATGGATTAGGTAGAGGATCGGGAAGGTATCGGCCAGGGCCTTTCTTAAAGTACCATTCCGGCAGTAGCCTGGTGAAACTGAGGGAAACCCTGAAAAATCTCAGTCAAGATGGTCGGCCGTGGGGTTCAAACCCACGTGGCTACCCATTGCCGATCAGAATTCCGTCATTTTACCTCTTGGACCACGAAGACTGGGTGTACCGATAGGCTGGGTGGATGCAAAATTTGGGACATTAATTAACTATGTCGATAAGCAGATTAACAAAGTTCAGAAAGCAAATAGATATTGGTATAGCAAATCAGCACTGCTGTTAGAAACAAGGGGGGTATCCAATAAGCGCAGTGTTCAAAACGCAGGTGTTAAAATGCTGGTTGAACTTTACGTGAAATGAACAACGGGAGAGAAATTCAGAAGTGTTGCCTGGGATTACTCAATTACATACATAAATGAAGATTGGATTGTTTCTTAAGAAAAATAAATATAACCGAACTTATGTAGAACACAGACGGCCAGCCGAAAGAAAAATTACAAATAAAGAGGACGGTAGAATCGACATCGGTAAGCTTGTAATATGATGAACATGACAAAGAGATAGCAAGAAGTAGGCGAAATTTGAAACATAAAGAGAAAGAAACAAAAATTGATAACAGAGTGAAATTTCTAAGTAAGACTTTCTTGTGTTTACGCTAAGATGCTACAAAACTAAGCACAAAAACAACATATTCATTAATCTACCAAAACACGGTATAGAATAGGCCTAGTAAGTTTCCTCTTTGTTACATATAGAGAGCAATTGTTACAAATGTACAAGAATATATTATAGGTCATAATTATGACCTTCAATATAATTAAAATGAAAATTTTAAAACATCAAAATAATTGTTTCAGACAATTTTCGCTTACCCGTTGAAGTCTTCCTTTTGCAAATATCTTGTAGCACTTGCGTAAATATTAATTCTTCACATAAAAGAGGCAATGTAGATCCACATTTACCTAGAGACCGAACTCATATTGTTGCAGTTAACAATAGACTATGTTGTGTTATATTCTGCACGAAATTTTGTTTAAATTATTATATAAAGAGTAATAATAAATTGTTTATTGTTATTATTATTACTATCTTCCGAAAACTGAAAAGAAATATAAAAATATATTACGTTTCCAGATAAGATATCTTCTTGCAGAGAATGAATTCAATCAACGAAATGAAGGAATCTTAATTTCAAATTCTAGTACCGTACATAACACGAAGAATCTTGCACACAACTAAACGAAGAATTAACACAATCGATACTAAAGTTTTTCGATATATCAAAGCATATGTCATAGCAATTAAGCACTTCCCTCTCCTAACATCAATGAGGATGGTTGGAAAGAAATTATAACTGAAACAATGTAAGTCTAGAGGAAGGACAAGTATCCCAGGAACCTGGGAAGCAGTAGCCAAGTGTGTAAGCCAAAAGTATAAAAAAAAAATAACATAGTTTAGGTTCAAATATATAGTTTCGTATAGATTTTGTACTTAGTTTGCTGTGTTTTGATCTTTTTTTTATTTCCTGGCTTGCGAGAAATATCAAATAAATATTTTGCTCAATGCATAAACAATTCTAAATGATTGCAAACAGCTATCGAAGCAAGAAGGTTATTCAGAGTTCGCCAACACAGTATTTAACTGTATAAGTATGCAACTCAAGACACAGTTGTTCATAATAAACCCGTGACTCCATGTGGGAAAGTAATGAGAAATTTGCGTGTTCACATAGGAAAAGAAAAAAAAAGTTTTTAATGTTTACATGCTTAGAAATTGCGTGACGTCACCGTAAAAATCCAATGATCACGGTAGATTTTAGATGTGTTTTCTTTGAGCGTGGTTAGTAAAGTAAACATAGTCGCTGTGAAATCACTCAATTTCACGCTGTAGACAACCATGAGGGTATTTAATAACGTAATGAAGAAACACTGACAACGTCCATTTTTTTAATGGTATATAAGTATACCCTGAATTAGGAGAAAAAGAAGGTATATTGAGATAAAGGCTAATCGTAATTTTGAGCTGAGTTGCGTATTCAATCACTAACGTTAAAAGTCATGTTTCAGATATTTCAGCTCTCGTATAAGGAATTAAGCACATTGGGTGCCGTAGAATTTCAATATTTCTCAACTCAGTACAAGGTAAAATTCTCAGGGTAAGGCATCAGGTCTTCTAAGAAAGAAATTAAATATGAACCGGCATTGCGTTTATATTTAAATGCTTGTTCTTTAATCATTATAATTTATTTTTAATTCTTATTATGGCACACTAAATCAGAAAAGCGGAAATAAAGACCCATTCGAATGCGTTATCTTTCAGCTCCTTGGCTTGCGTTGACGACGTCAGAGTGTTAGATCGCTAGCTAGGGAGCCAGGGTTCAACTCCAACCAAGGTCAAGTATCTTTCTCTTTTTTATTCATAACAACTACTTTTTAACATTCCAATTATGAATAAATTATCGCCTTTGCTTGCTTTTCCATTTTATTGTGAAGGTTTCGTTTTTAAAATATGAAAATTTCACCTAAAAAAAATGGATGTTTTCGATTGATTACAATTGGAAATTCATCTAAAGAAATTAGATTACCATCGAAAAGAGTTACCATAGATCACATCTTTTTGTTCGAGTGGAAATTTTAATATATTCTTTTCTCTGATGAAAATCCGCTCTAAAAGTGTGGTCCCTCTTTTCGTTCTCAAGAGATGAAATATTCCGTTTAATTTCCTTCCTCCTTCCAAACTCGAAGCAGGAATTTTCCCAGACACCCTGTACATTCTCTTTCATCCTCATATTTCTATCTGAACTCTTCATGATGCGATAATAATGTCCAAAACTATTCATCCGCAAACAAGTTTTTACATATTTTTCCACGTTGAAAATTTCTAATTAACACTTTTCTAGTGACTAACATAGCCTTCCTATAATTTTGAAGAAGGAGAAAAAGTAAC
>JAGDQP010062659.1:0-11843 GCA_022664845.1 Lepisma saccharinum
CTCCAGCTGTGTGAATGGGTGCATTATCATCCTGGAATATGGCGTCATTGTCCGGGAACAACATCCGGACCATAGGATGCAAGTGGTCTCCTAAAATTGCGACATAATCGTTGGCAGTGATGCGTCCGCGAAGTGTGACCACAGGACCCAATGAAAACCATGATATTGCGGCCCACAGCATCACCGTGCCGCCGCCATGTTTCACAGTTGGGCGGAGACACTGCAGATCATACGCTTCTTTGGGCGTTCTCCACACATAAACACGGCCCGTGGTTTGGAATAGGGTGAATAGTGACTCATCCGACCATACCACACGTTTCCAGTCGTCAACGGTCCAAGTTGCATGGTCGCGGCACCATTTGCGGCGTGCTAAAGCGTTCTGGTCCCTGATGAGAGGTTTGGCCCGTGCAACACGACCCCGTAAGTTCATGTCATGTAATTCGCGGCGGACTGTGATTGTCGAAACAGGTTGGGGGAGGTGCTGATTGAGTTCCTCCGTCACTTGCGCCGCAGTGGCACGACGGTTCCGCGTGACAATGCGCTTTAATACCCGGCGTGCCCTTTCACTGATGCTTTTCTTCCGCCCACTGTTCCGCTTCC
Source organism: Lepisma saccharinum (assembly GCA_022664845.1). NCBI lineage: Eukaryota > Metazoa > Arthropoda > Insecta > Zygentoma > Lepismatidae > Lepisma > Lepisma saccharinum. The sequence continues at coordinate 601 of JAGDQP010062659.1, forward strand.
CCGATGTGGTTTTCCCGTGTGTTGTGTAGGCCGTCATCACCTTCGACACTGTCCCTGGCGACACACCTAACACACTAGCCACTGCCGTCACACTCACTCCACATAACCGCCCACCAACAATTTGCCCTCTTTGAAACTCTGAGAGGTCTCCCATTTTACACTACCTCCGTCTGCTGCAGCCACTGCACACTCCTGTTCCACGACGCCTGACGTAGTATGGAGACCGACCTAACACACCACCACCAGCAGTCCGGCGCTGCGGTCGCCACGACACCACTGCCAACCCATATATCTGACGTGTTGCCAACTACAGGTGTTTCCATTATTCTGATAAGCATCTGTATATTGTTTATAGGCCTCAAGGATGCAGAACGTTATATTTACTTTATATAGGATGGACCACGGTGGTCTGACCATTTTGAAATTGAAATTAACACTATAATATGTTACTCAAATGTTTATTTAGTGTACAGAATAATAGGATATAATGCCATTTATTATAACAGTGCTGTTTTTTTCTTCGACCTCTTAATTTTTGAACAACACAAAGTTCGCCGCGCGATCTGATGATTTTTCAACATGCACAACACGTTATTCAGTAGTATACGTTGACAATACCGTCATTTAGCCGAGTATAACGTATTGGGCGCTATCATAATGGAATGCTAATTTCAGTTCGGATGGAGCAGTGGACTGCTGTGCATTGTGCCTTCTTGGCGGATGTTCTTTTCAAAAATAAGGAATCAGTTGTGATTGCGCAGCGATTATTACGTCGTTATTTTCATATTTCACGTGATGGTGCTTTTTCTTCTCGAAATACAATAAAGTTCTCAAGAAGGTATGGTTTCAACAGGATGCGGAAGAATCACAGACTACAAGAGAATCCGTGACTATGGTTTAGCAAATGTTTTCTGGTGGTGTCATTTCTAAAGTCGCTAGCTGGTACACTGTTAAGGGTGATAATCAACATGCTCGCCCGAGCTTGCTCGACGACCAAGATCGACAGTGTAATAGCAAAAAAACAAAAACAAAAGAAAACGTCAAGCTTGCTCAAAGGTAGGCTCGTCGAGCAAGCTGATAAGCAAGCTCGATAGTGTAATAGCGCCCTAAAGGAGGACATGTTTCGTGGCTGGGACGTTCTCCACACTTGTCAGTATACGACTACTTTCTCTAGCATCTGAAGTCTCAAGTGCTCACTGATAAACCCTAGGAACATTGAGAGGAACTCAAGATAACATTAAGATAAATCATTTTAGCTATACAAATCAACGTGATTCAAACAGAGATCCAAAACCTGCATGTCAGACTGGAGGAGTATTGCACAAATGGCGGAGAACATATGAAAACTGTGTTGTCCAAAATTAAGAGACTGAAGAGAGAAAGAAGCACGGTTATAATAAATGGCATTGTTCTGTAAAATTAATAAATTCTTGAATAACATTTCAATTGTGTTAATTTCAATCTTAAAATTGACAGACTCCCGTGGCCCACTCTGTACTATTCTTTGGAAGAGGAAAAGGAAAAATAGACGCCTTCATGAAGTTGCCGCCTAGTCATTCATCTGGTTCTGCTGAGCTATACTTGAAATAAAGCTCTGCATGGTAAACCAAGTGATTTGTCTTCTTACAGTTATAATTAGAATGGTTTATTGTGTTTTAAATTGTAGGATCAACCATTCATTAAATTTTTGCTGAAAATAACCAGTCAAGAATGAAGGTAACTTATTGAAAATTATTTAACTATCGAAAATTCAAAGCCAAACTTAGCAGTTTGGAAAATTAAAGTCTGGAAAACGTCGTAAGTGCCAAAAACGAAATGTTACAGGAGAGAGGAAGACGGAAGGTCTCATCTCCGTCTTGAACATTCATACGACATCTTCCGTCTCGATTTTGTACTATTTGCAATGGTCTAGATACTTCTAGATTTTTGCTGGTTAGGCTTAGCGGTTAGAACATTTTAACATGAAAATTCCGATTTTTGCATCTGTGGCATTTATATTGTTTTCCATTTTCAGTCTTCAATTCATCAAATGTTCCTTTTATTCTGTTTGAGAGTTCCGTTACTTTTCTAATTTTCTAGTGTATGAAAAGACTTCATATTTTTAAATGGCTAACTTGTTTTTCGAACAGTAATATCTAAGCTACTATGATGATGAAACGCCTTTCTCATAATTAAAAGAGACTTTCATTTCAAAATAGAAAAACACATGGAAATAAGTTCACTAATGAGTTTCATAATACATGTTGGAGTTCATACAAAATTGAGCTTCCGTCGATTTACGTTCCAGTTTTCCATACAAATATATGTATACGCACAATCTCTTGTTTTGCTTTTAGACTTTGCTAAAACGTTTATTGCAAACAATTGCTCAAGTTTCTACAAAACATAGCCTGAAATGCATGTTAGTGTGCTCGCTTACTGCTCAGCTCGTTTATGACATTAAAAACAAATCATTACCTTAAGAAAATAATTTTATACACCGTATAAGGGGTACCGTTATGCTCTAATAGGTGCAATGGTTTAATCAATAGTTAAACATGCGTAGTTGCAGGTTGAAAAAAACTGTACAAGAAGACTGTGAAAGGAGAAACTCAACCAATGGTTACTATTAGTATAATAAGACAGGGATATAGAGTATAGTATTGGTTTAGAATTTAGATAGTATACGCTTCGTATATCTTACAGCAGCTGAACCTGACCCCCATATTATGGCGGGGGGAAGAGAGCACATTCGAAGTGGAACAGGATTAGCGAAGTGGATCTGCCCTAATACGAAAATCTGAAATGCTCCCAAGTCCATAACTTGTTGAGAGCGGACGATATAATTTGAAAATTCCACACCTGCCTTAATGTAACGGCTCGCAGCTTCAAACACAGGGGTTAAACAGACAGTTTATGTAGCGTACAATGTTATATTTTTGCCGTTAAATATTTCAAATAGTTTAATATAGAAAAGTACTGTGCATAGAATTATTTAACGTATTGTATAAAAGTACCTTCAGCATCTGTAAAAACACACTATATTATGTTTATGCAATATTGAAAACCTGAAAAGATATCCAAAATTCGAAGCACTTCCAAGCATTTCGGGAAAGAATAATCTGTGACAATGATTTTGGTATTATACCTAACAAAACATTAAATATTGTTATCAACATAGTTAAAGTTAAAAAAATATATGTTAAAAACTTTTATAACCTTTTTGTTCTTTGCTTGATTTTAATTAATTATTGATTTCGACCATTCCTTTTATGTGAATGTTATGCTTTTATATTTACAAAGTAATTGTAAATTTACAAACATTGTGTTTGTAATTGTATTTACAAATTGCAATTGTAATTTACAAACATTTGCAATTGTGTTTGTAAATACAATTGTTTTATTTACAAACAAACAACGATTTTTCACATCTCACGACCAGCGAGACCAATAAGCATCTTTATAGTATATATAAACATCTATTTTAAGGCTTAATTTAGAGAGTAAAACTCTTTTAACACATATATACTTGATTCATTTCTGTTCTCCTTGCATTTGCTTATTTCTAGGTGTCCAAAAACAAAATATTATCAAGGAATTAAAGCAATTAAAAAAACAAGCACATAAGAAAATCACATGCAGAAAAGCATACACTCAAACAAAAAAGAAGACTCAAAGGAGGAACGGGTACAAGGAAAAGGAAAGATTGAAATACCATCTGCTATAGAGTAAACTTCTTGCTAGTTGTTAGTTGTTCTGGGATCAGCTTTATTCACGAAAATTGTTTTCAAGAATTAACATCACGTTTCATCATGAATACAGTTACTGTTCTCCCAAAGCACGTTTAATGTGCACTGACGTTACATTATGGCAGTTGAGAAACCACTTCCTTGTTTACTTGCCTCTGTTCTAGAGCTTTTGCGTATGTTGTTACGACGCAAATGATTTTAATAGTAACGTCTCGGTTTCGCCATACTAAACCACAATCTATGGTGCCAATACACCATTTTACAATTTTACATTTCTTTTATGTCGTTAAATGCTTTTTTTTAAAGTTCTTACCCTTATCTAACGTTTTTATCATATGAACTATAAAATAAAGCGAATAGAATAACTACCAAGCTATTTGCTGATAGCGCTGTTTCTTTTTTCAAATTTATAATTAGAACTGGAAGTGCTTTGGAAACAAGCATTCTTTAGCTGAACCTTCTAGAAGAAGCTATTGCTGGGCAGATTCTTTTGGACTTTCACTGCATAATACTACGATAACAGTGGAAACAACAGAGTTTGTGAGTCACTGAGAATCACTTCTGGTTTGACTGACTCATTAAAATCCTCAGTGAGGATAGGCGGTCGCTAAATTCTAACCCAAAGCCTGTTGAAAACGAAACCAACGCTCTACCAATTAAGAACCTTTTGTCTTTATGTATACCTAGATTCATTGATAATGGTCTACGAGGAATTTTGTAATGTCGAAAAATGTCTTCCGATATGAGTATAAAGAATACAGATTTAAAACAATTTGCATATTCAAATTGTTGCATACAAATTGACTCAGTGTTGTCTTATTGTGTACGCTTTCGAAGTATGAAATATATTCTATTATCCCCTTCGTTTGAATCTGGGTGTACAAATTTTGATCCTTAATATTGTCTACGAAGTACATCAATCTTTTTCATCTTCCTCTTTTCTGTTCTACCATATCATCTATTGAATAATTCAATACAACGTTTTCATAAAGTCATGCTGAAGTTTCAAATTGCAATACCGTTACAACAAAAAGTCTCGCAAGACCCATTGAATGAGTGGTTTAGAGCCCACTGTAGCAAAAACTGTAGGTCCCGTACTTAGAAGCTCACCAACTCGTTTAGAACATTGATGACAATTCAACAAACGGAACCGGTTTCTCCTGCCTTTCTATCTTGTCTCCACGGGTAGTTGGTAAAAAAAATTGAACAGGACTTCGCCACAAACTCTTGGTAGGTTTGTAGAAAAACATCTGAAAGTGACACTAAATATCTATTCCAAGATATAGTACCTTGTACTTTTGCATAATGGAAGAACATTTTAGCAATGTGAGATAATTCAAAACGAAATGGATCCATGGTTACTTACTTTAAAGGTTCCATCTCCATAAGATATTAGATGATCGATTCGTTTCATGAAATATAATTGTGCAGTCTAAAGAAGTTTATAGGCGCAGAAGAAATGATCGCTAAACGAGACAGGAAACATCCGTCTTGCTGGGAAGTTGTTTACCATTGAAGCTACTTCAAGAATTACGCAAGAGTCAATTTGGAGGAATAGAGGTATGAAATTTTATTAGTAACCCCTTACTTGGTTGCAACCCTCCATGCATTACTTAAAAGTTGGTTGCCTATCTTACAAGGGAACTTTTGTAGGCCTTCATAGAAGATGGTATGCACAAATTTCACATCCATAACACCATGAACAAACATCTCAATAAACTAACGATGAATTTTGATGGGTATCCTTACCTGTAAGTGAAGATAAGGTACAATCACATGCTGTTCTTCGAACGTGAAAATCACTATCTTCAATATCTAAAGAACTTCTGCTACGAAAATGCTCCACGAGCTTTTTATGATAAGGTAAAATTAATTATTTGGGCGGTAACAGCACTATGGCTTACGCCCGTCCCGGAGCTTTCTACGAGTCAACGTTGCTGCCCTCGTCTTCATCCAACATCAAGGAGTGGCTATGTTTTTCAAAACAGCTCATGTTTCTATCTGCTTCTGTTCCTATAGAAAATAGAAGACCAGAACGTGAATGCATTTCGTATACACACAAAAAGAATCTAGTAGAGGTACTCAGCTATAGATGAGAAGTTCTTAGATATATTTTCACGAGTCCAGCGATCAATGTTTCTTCAGATTTGTCAGTTTATACGGAATGTTTCATAGAAGCTGGTAGAACATCAAATAGAAAACAAAAATATTAACAAAATGGATCTTTGGTTCCCGGACAGACTCATTTTCTCTGCTCCTGGATGTTCGGAAACTTTAGGAAATACCCATTCAAAGCTCACTTTAACAATAACTTTGGGTCTTACATTCTCATAATTTTATTTTTTAGACGCTTACAACAATCACTAACAGAGTAGAGTTCAACTTATTACGATAAGTAAGTTAGAAAAGAGTTGGAGTAAAAATATATATTAATAACGTACTGATTGAAAGATTTGCCGTGTAATAACAATACACATGATACACTAAAAACGACTGGTGTAGAAACCGTGGATCCATCTGGAAGACAGTTGAGGATATAGAGAACGAAATTCCTCTCATCCCATTTTGAACTATTCCTCTAACTTACAATCAGGTCAGGACAATCAATTGAAGAGCGAAATGCCAAACGTTCTAAGTGCCATTAAAAATAAATATACCTTTGTCCACAAGCATTTTTGATGTGCCCACCTGCATGTCCCCATCCTTGTTCCAAGTGCCAAATTGATCAGGAAGAGATGAAAACAATCACTATCAGGGAGTGCTGGTTTAAAAGTCAAGACTGCCATCTGATGTTCCAAGTGACAGACTGACGATATAACACAAAAGTTCTTAGTCAGTGACCATAGATGCTTAAATTCGTTAAGAAACGCGGAAAGGTAACTAAGGCCTTCCTTCGTTCTAAGACTTACACAAGATGGTTGAGTCAGCTAAACGTTTTAATCTATTTCATATAATTCCAAAAATTTCTTTGATTTTTAGGAAACTACTGATACATTGTTGTCATTGAAAAAATGCAACATTTACAATACACAATGCTCAAAGTGTGTCATACGAATCCATCGCAAGTAGCTATTAAAACTATTTACAGTGACCGAGAACATGGACGCTATTCGATTTTCTCAGAAGAAGAAAATCTATGGCTATTATACAATATGCTTTAATACATCTGGAAGATCAGCTCCGTTATTCTGTTGAAAAAATTGCCACATAGTCGACCATATTGCGTTTTCTTTATGAGGAGCACAGATAGCCTTATAGAACATTTTCGGCAGCTCAATGATTCCATGACAGTGGGTTGTGTGTATTTTGTCTACTAATGCATGAATTAATGGAAGAAGGGTTCAATACAAAATTTAATCTTCTACTATCTAATATCATAGTGCTGTAGCTTTGACCTGCTGTAATCGTAAATACAATGTTGTGCTTCAACAGGCATATGTATTCAAACAGTAAAGTGCTGAATGGCAATTGGAACCAAAGATGGCATAGAACGTTCTAATTTATGTTTTTGCTCCTTAACTAGTCAGTTTTTTTCAATTTTGATGCATACAGCACACTCGTGTAATGTCATAGAACCATGTACGTTATGTTGGACGGCATGCGTTATGTGAAATCAAATCTATACAGTTTTCTGCTTCTCCTGTAAAATTTAAAATCTGACAGTTACAGTGTTAGAACGTTCGGCATTTCCACTCTTCAATGTGGAGTTTAGACTTGCGATATGCTAAAATTAGCCCGGCATGCCAGGCTACCAGCACGTAAGTATTGCACGTTGGGTTGCAGTAAACTAAGGGGTTACACATCAATTCATGCAAGATGTTCGGTAATCTTTTTAAAACTATTATTACATTCGGAGAATGTATGAAAGTACAGTGAATTGATTTCAGTGTGAAATTTAAAGCACATAACTGCTGTGGTCTCTGGTACCTTACTGAATAATATGTATTGCACGACAATAACAAAGTATATTGTATGGTATTGAGTATTGGATATAGAGAAGAAAGGCAGCTTGGACACTGAAAAAAATAAACACGCTAGAAAGTAAGCAGAATAGATCCAGCCAGAAATACAAGGAATTGAGATACTTGTAGACGGTGAGAAAGGTGTTCGATTGCGGAAAGGCAAGATATACCAGGTGTAACATAAAAGTTTGATCAATCAAAAATCAAGTAACTATTGCATTAGACGTAGGGAGAAAACGTAACAGCTACTTCATTCTTTCATTTAGATGCTAGAGCCTATAGCAGACATGTGCATAGAAGAATTCCACATTGAAGTCAGTTCATTGTACTTTCATACAGTATCTGAATAGCTTATAAGGAAAGGTACAAAAGCATCTGGAATGAACATATATTCTAGATAAGTAATCCCATAATTGACTGTAATCCAACGTGTATTAATTAGGAGCCAGTAGCCTCACATACTAGAGTAATTTTATCAAAGCAAAAATTACAACTGATTATGAGGTCCTGATTCTCAGTGAGAGGGATCGTGCAAGATGGAATCAGAGGAATTTAGTTCACTACATATTGAGTGGTGTTACCGGTGAATGAATGGTTTCAATGGAAGAGATCCTGACTTCGATTTGTGGTAGGGAGATATTGAGCGTAAGATTAGAATGCACGTTAAACTGCACGTCATGTGATCGTAATAAGATGTGATCCCGAAGATATTAAGTTACTTTTGAGAATAAAAATAAGTAAAATGGGGCCAGATCTCTGCTGTAGACAGGATGAACGATCGATGATTCCTCAAGTAATTCTACTGTTCTTGTCTCAATGTGTGCAGAAGTGGTATCCTCGTGAAAGAGGAGATCTGTTAGTGATCACCTGTCACATAATTTATTGAACACTTCTGGCAGACAAACCGTTACATAACAATTGGCATTAACAGTCTTTATGTCTCCAAAAGGAAAGGTATTCACAAGTTTGTGTAAAAGGAAGTAGCCACAATCGCCCGGCCAATGCTCAGTGGTCGTTTCACTTTTATAGAAGGATCATCAACGGGAAATATTCAAACGAATGACTGATTCTTCATTTCTGGGTCATACGTATAAATACAGCTTTCGTCCTCTGTGGTGGTGTTCATCACACATCGTAAAGGTCCATTGGAAATCTTTGTTAACGTGTAGCGGTACCATTTCATATAAGATTCTTGTTGCTCTTTCTACAACAAACACGGCACCCACCAGGAACAAACTTTCTCCCACGGAGATGTGGGTGCAAGATGGTATTCGCTGATGGTGATGTAAAGCCTAGAGTCCTCTGCCAATATGTTTATCGTGAACCCATGCGGAGTATGTTTACGGCAATCACAGGTTTATCGGCTTTTCCCCTCTCTCGTCGTTCAAAGATACCCTGTCGGGTCAAAATTTACACAGTACTCTTCTGTTTGCTCTAGATTCTAAAGTTTTGCACATTTTCCCGTGTTATCACATTATACGGGTTTACTTTCATTTAATCTTTGTGCGCATCATACTGATCATTTCGGTGACCAAGTGGTCGACATATATTTGAAACTTTTGGTGTTTTCTAAATTGAATTAAGTCTATGACTGCTATCTTCGTTCCACACATGTATTAGCCATCTTCAGTCTATTCTTTTAAAATTTTCTCTCATAATCATTATTTGTATGCATTATTTCAATCTCTTGAGAGATATCGTGATAGAAAAAGCAATAGTGAGAGAATATGTAAGCACTTTCAATAGACAAAAAAGCTACACGAAAGCAGTAATTATCACATTGTAGATGAGTAAATTAAAATCACAATACATTAGCAGACCTTTAACGAGGAATACATTTATGCACCGTAAATTATACTCAATTGTAAAAACGAGGCAGAAGCTAATCCAATAGAACTGTCTTCATTTTCTTCCAAAAGCCTGCCTTTGTTTCTTCTCTCTTTTCAGTGCTTCGTACGAGTCGTGAGAGCTCAATAAATCTGAAACTGCTCAGGGTTATACAAGATCAATTATCAACTTCACTTAATTTTTTTCCCATCGAAAACTATTCCAATAATTTTGCGGATCATGGAAATAAAATTCATTTCCTCCGTTGTTAGATAGTAATTTTCAGCTACATCATTTAAGCAACTGAATAAGCAATTTTCTTCGTCTGTTCGTTCTACGTGATTAACCTTTTCGTAACTTGTTTTAATCATTCTCCCATGTGGTTTTACCCAGCATACAGTGTATGTAAATTCAATAGATATTTTTTCACTTATTGAGAGAATTTAAATTTTACGCATCCTAAATAATCATTATATTTCTCTCTTTTTTAACGTATACATTGACAAATATTAAAGTTAAAGAGATTATTGTTTAATTGGTTGAATTGTTATTAACGCCCTAGAGGAACTGGTGAGCTTCTAAGGACATGACCTACGGTTTTGTGATAAAGTGAATTCAGAACCACTCCGTTCAAGAGACCCTGCCTGCAATTGAACCCGTGACCACGCGCACACAAAGCGAGCGTTCTAAGCTCTCGGCCACGCTGAGGTCATGATTGTTGGTGTTCTGTTATGAAGGTGTCTGGAAAAGCTGGACCGATTGATGTTTGTAATTGTTTTCGTCGGGTGATGAAGACGTTCTTAAGGATTTAAGGAAGCTGAGCTGAAACCGGGTTAATTTTGGTGACCCGGTGACTGGCCTGATCCAAACGTAGGTGACCCGGCTCAAAACTTGACTTTAATGACCTGATTGATCCGATGCCCGGTCTGGGAAACATAATTAACTGGAAACTTCCGTGTCGTATTTTTTCGTGCTCTGGAGGTAACATCTTCAGTCCTGGTCACCCCTGAGAGAAACACTGTTCAAACGTAAGGAAATAATTAAAATCTCTTTTTCATCCTCCGGGTTACAGAGTATAAATCGGATCACCGGATCAGATCGAGTCTGAAGCCTAGCCCGGTCCAAAACTTGACCTGGTGACCCGTTTCAGCTCTTTGAGGAGAACACTTCCTAAAAGTGGATTTCGAACTACCACCTAAGTTCTGTTAGCGGGAATCTGAATCTTAACCATACCTCTTGACAAACAGGCCACGAGGGCAACCACTCGTCCTGGGCCACAAATTTAAGAATATGGACTCATAATCGTTCCCGTACAAGATTATTAATTTGATGATTATTATCATTGTTAGCGTACTGCAATTAGTAACAGGCTTTCCAAACTGATTTTTATGCCTTGTTTTGTTCTGTTTGAAATGTGACCTGAACGTATGATTTTCTTCTTTTCATTTCTGTTGATTAACTGGATCCATTTTATTATTTTGTACAGAACAGCGGGGAACATGACAATTTTTTTCTTCTTAACCATACATTTTCGTTAGAGGTAAAAAAAGTAAATGAAGTTCTAGTTGGATGAACTACTATAGTAATATTCTTCTGCAACGAAAATGCTATGCAAAGGATGAGGTCAAAATGTTCGTTTTTAGAGAACTCACATTTTAAGTATAAAATATTTTTTATTTTCCGAAACTAAGAGAAAATAGCGAAGTTTTCTGTTAATGTTTGCATC
>JAGDQP010062660.1:0-11843 GCA_022664845.1 Lepisma saccharinum
CAAACAACATGTGAGAAAATTGCACTGATGAAGGAAGCGCAAGTAGGACTTTCACTGCACCAGGAATCTTACTCAATGTTTAGAGCAGGAATGTATCATAAGAAAAAGTCTACCTTTCATAAGAATATAAGGTATATTTAACAATCTTCTAGCTAGGTTTGCATACCTGTCCGGGTTATTGTATAATGTTCATTAACTTTCTACAAGCAATGATATACATATCTTACTAATACATGCAAACAATCGATAATGTTAATCACTTTCTTCTTTCTATCTCGAAATATCTTCATTAATTAAACCAAACCATACAAATTCTAGTTTAGTTTCTACTAAGCTCACCAATATAGTTTTGTTTATAGAGTACGTGCGCACCATCTATATTGCACTCTGGCACTGGCTCCATTCCATAGTAACAAATAAAATATAATAATTTTTCCAAGTTCGTATAATCATACTGTAACTCACGGTTACAACCTTATTGCCCGGAGGACGGAATGCAGCTGGCAACGGCAGCGGTCAGTCCTGCAGGAAGTCAGGGGGTCAAAATGCCCGGGTTTGGACTCTGGACAGCCAGGACACCGACACGGCAACTTGAACGGGCCTATACATGACGAGCCTCAACTGTCAGTCACTTGCAGGAGAGGACAAATTAGAAGAATTGCAGAATGAACTTAAGAGGATTAAGTTGGACATCATAGGAGTATCAGAAGTGTGGAGGAAGAATGAAGAACAGTTGGAACTAAGGTCAGGGCACACGTTCTACTTCAAAGGAACAGAAACTGGAAAAGCGACAGGCGTTGGCTTTATAATTAATAAAGACCTGAAGTCACTTATCACAGAAATTGAAGGAATTTCAGATAGAATCGCACGGGTAGTAATAAAGATTAACAAGAGATACAGTATGGAAATTATACAAGTGTATGCTCCAACAACCTCGCACCCGGAGGAGGATGCCGAAGACCTATACGAGGAGATACAGAAGATTTTGGATAGTAGCAAATCGCATTACAAAATTGTAATGGGAGACTTCAATGCGAAAGTAGGAACCAAGCAGAGCAGTGACACGAAAGTGGGAAACTTTGTATTTGGCAAAAGAAACAAGAGAGGAGAGAAGTTAGTGGAATTCTCAGAAGCCAACAGACTGTTGATTTCCAATACCTTTTTCAAGAAACCGACCCAGAGAAAGTGGACATGGAAAGGTCCAAATGAGACCAAAAACGAAATAGACTACGTTCTATCTAATAACAGGGAAATTCTGAAAGACGTGTCTGTTCTGAACAGTTTCAAAATCTCGAGTGATCATAGCATGGTGAGATGTAAGCTGAAACTAAATACTAGACTAGAGAAAAAGAAGCTTATCAGAGGAAAACAGTCAGTTTTAGAACTGGAAAATCTTGAAAAACACAGACAGACATTTGAGATAGAACTAAGCAACAGATTCAGCGCCTTGGAAGAGTTAGAGGATGATGAAGACATCGAAAGCACAAATAAAATACTGACTGAGATAATAAGAGAAGCAGCCAAGGAGATAGCAGGTACCAGAAAGAATAAAGAGAGCTAAATCTAAGAAGAAACTAAACTCTTGATGAAGAAAAGAAGGGAAATGAAAGCAGAGGAAAATTGCATAAAAAGGATTGAGTACATATAATTAAATAAAACCGTAAGAAAGAAAATAAGAGAGGATGAACGAAGATATAACGAAAATCTTGTTAGAAATACAATCGAGGAAAACAAGAGCCTGAAGAAAGCCAAACAGCAGCTCATGATAGGGAAAAAGCAAATAATTGCAGTTAAGAGACCAGACGGGACCGTAACACGAAATAAGGAAGAAATTATAAACATATTTGAAAATTTCTACACAAATTGTACCACTCCGAGGAAGAGCTAGAAAATAAAGACTTAAAAGAAAATGATGTAGAAGTCCCAGACGTAATGAAAGAAGAAATGTATAAAGTACTTCGAGGGATGAAGAACGGAAAGTCACCAGGAGAAGATGGACTCACAGCAGAGATGTTTAAATGGGGAGGTGAAAAAATGAAAGAGGAACTTGTTAAATTATTCTCGATGTGCGTGAGGAAGAGAGAAATACCCTCAAGTTGGAACAATGCCGTTATCATTTTGTTGTACAAGAAAGGGGACAAAGAACGCGTCGAAAACTACAGACCAATTAGTTTACTGTCAGTCCTATACCAAGTGTTCACCAAAGTTATTTTGAATCGTATTGAACGAGATTTAGATTTTAACCAGGGAAGGGAACAAGCCGGATTTCGTCTTGGATTTAGCACAATGGACCACATACAAACATTGAATGAAGTTATGGAAAGGACTAATGAATATGAACTTCCACTATGTTTGGGATTCATAGATTTTGAAAAAACTTTCGATTCGGTGTCCTTGTCAGCAGTACTTAAATCACTTGAACATCAAGGCATCGAAAGTGCATACATCGAGTTACTGCGAAACATTTGCTTGACTGCCACTTTTGTCATTAGACTGCATCAAGGCAGTAAAAAATTTAAAGTTGGAAAAGGGGTAAGGCAAGGAGATTCAATTCCTCCAAAATTGTTTTGTGCGGTCCTGGAGAGAGTGTTCCAGAATTTAAACTGGGATGAAGTTGGAATTAAAATTAATGGCTAATATCTTCATCACCTACGGTCCGCTGATGATATAGTCCTGTTTGCTTCAGGTGCAGAAGAACTCAAACCAGAATGGAAGAACTGAGTAACGAGAGTTCGAAAATAGGCCTTAAAATGAACTTAAGTAAAACAAAAGTAATGTACAACCAACATGCTGCAAAGAAGGAAGTGAAGATTAACGGAGAGACAATAGGCATAGTTGATGAGTATGTTTACCTAGGCCAGCTCAAAACATCGAATGCCAAGTAGACTGATGAAATAAATAGAAGATGAAAAATGGCGTGGAGTTCTTTTGGAATACTACACTTTATTTTCCAAAGCAAACTTCCAATGTGTCTGAAGCGTAAAGTTTATAATCAATGTGTCTTAACTGTAATGATGTACAACTGTGAAACTTGGACACTGAATGCGCAAACGACTAAAAGATTGAGTCACACAAAGAGCAATGGACAGGTGCATGCTAGGAATAACCAGGAAGGACAGGAAGAGAAATGAATGGTTTCGCGCACAAACCAAGGTAGAGGATGTAATCAAGACTGCGAAGAAGATGAAGTGGAGATGGACCTGTCACATAGCTAGACGAAGAGATGGTAGGTGGACGACAAATGTACTAAAGTGGATTCCTAGAGAAAAGAAAGGACCGGGACGACGTCTAAATGTAAGATGGGTAGATGAAATCAAGCGTTTTTCAGGAGCTACATGGATGAAGATATCACCAGACCGAGATATGTGGAAAGAAAAGGGGGAGGCCTTCATCCAGCAGTGGATAGAAAACGGCTGAATATGATGATATATATACACACATGTGTGTATATATAATAAAACTAACCTAACTTTTCTAACCTAACCTAATCTACTGTTGCTTTATTTATAAACAGTAAGAAAGACAAAGGGTAACAAAATGCAACCAGAGCAGCTAATGTGTGTACATGGCACGAAGTGCATTTAGTGCAAAAGTACTAGAATTTAATGCTGTAGCCGCGATGCGCCCATAGATTTAGCTTTCGGAAGTGAAATAGAGAAGAATAGTTAAAATCTGAAGGAAAAATATCAAATGGTTGGCTGGCGACGTAAAGCTATAACTGCACGCCCGAATCTCCTGCGCAGGAAACCAAAGTGTATCCAGTGACACACACCATCAACTTGGAAAAAGTGTTTAAGAACTTTAATTTACACGGAACATTCTACATCAGAACTTCAAATGTCGGGACTCTTACTATTATGATCGTGTCATATGTATTCCAACTGTTGGTTTCCTATAACTACGAAACGGTCCATAGGTGGCAGCAGAGGTAATTGCGAATAAAATAGGGTTTATGGTTAAATTCATAAAATCACGAGGAAGCAGGTTGGGCATATTGAGTGCGGTAGAAATAAGTTCTCATTGTGCCTTAAGAGACAAAGTATTTAGTGGAATATGTTGTAAATAATTATTTGTAAAAAGGACTTCTCACAACTGTTTATAGTGGAACTAACAGTGTCCCGCAAAAGACTGCTGGCGGTCATTGACTATTTTATCTAGTATTTCTTTAAGTGTTATTTTTGAAAGAGCAGTAATCGGTGTTTTTTGCCGGTGCTCTATATTTAATTTGAATAATTCGTTAAAATATATGTGCAGTGAACCAAATGAGAAATTAATTGAAAATATGCTATTTAACCTCGTGGGTTAATAATTAGTATTCTCTAATGATGTAAAAACCAGAGAATTGAATGTCAGAAAAATAACACTTTCTCGTGCTTCTTTGGAAAATCACGCTTCACTGTTTTTCTCGCCTTGTACACACTAACCATATGACCTACGTAATTCACAAGTACATCGCCGCAATACCAAACGTTCGCCATTGGATTCTATCCAGGGCAACATAATAATAAATATTATCTTTCAAATATATCAGTGTTTCCGTCAGGATTTTCTGGTTAGGGGTGTTAAGTCAAAATTAAGAGAATGTAAGTAGAGTTTTGTACGGTTTCAATGGATTTCATGCAGTGGCATCCTTACACTGCAAAAAATAATTGTGTTAATTCAACACAATGCGGTGTCCCAGCGTGACTACCACTTTTGTGTGTAAAATCAACACAACACACGGTGTTGATTTCGGTACTGGGAGAAAAAGAAGTTACGGCTAGAGCGAGATTTCAACGTAGGTTAAAAGTAGAGCGTCTTACTGACTTGACTAAATCGTCAGATAGAAAAATGATTAAATGAAAACTATATTTATTCAACCCCATTAGAATTAAACGACTAAACTATAGATTTAAACAGTGTATGGTATCAAATATATGTTACTGAACCCACAGAACAAACTAAGTTCCTTGCACGACTTATCCCATGGTTCAATAACTTTATATTTTTCAATTGGGAACCAGAATTCCCATTCATTGAAAATATTCAATTTTTATGAAAGCAAGGAAGATGGCGACAGCCAAACACTTGACCAGCAGTACCATGTCAACATGTCAATGACAACATGACTTACCATGTCTTATCGTAACAACATGTCAAATGCTGCGCTTGCTTTCATAGAAATGGAACATATTTTCAATGAATGGGAATTCTGAACACTAACTGGCCAATGGAAATGTTATTAAATCATGGCATAAGACGTGAGAGTAACCGTGTTTGTGGCTCAGCAACATTCTTTTTTATCCTCTATACTGTTTGAATCTTATACTTTTTGTATCTGACTATTTAGCCAAGTCGGTAAGACGCTAGACTTCTAACTAAGCAAATCTCGCTTCTGCCGTAGCTTTTTTCCTCTCAGTACCGAAATCAACACGGTGTGTTGTGTTGATTTAACACAAAAAAGTGGTAGACACGCTGTGACAACGCATTGTGTTGAATTAACACAACTATTTTTTGCAGTGTAGAAGACTACCTACCAAATTTGGTGTAAATTGATTGAATTGGGGCTGATAAAGTTCTGACAACGGGCAAAAAGCGACAAAGTTGAGACATCGCCGAATTTCAGAAATTATTCTTTCCGTTCGGTAGCCATGTTCTCCTTTGCTGTCGAACGGGTTGCACGTAACGAGTGGCACCGTTGTCCAAACTTCGGGATCTATCTCCGCCTGTAGGTCCAGTCGAAATTAATTTTTTACTGTTAATAACATTTTCTATTACAAAATTACATTTAAGCCAAGATAGTAATTTTTTGTTTAAATCTGATCGAACGTATAACTAGAATACATGTTGTTGATGCAGAAAGTAAACAACCGCATTTTTAAAATTATATGTCAGATCTTGCTGCTTAACGTAAACCTTAATCGTATATATGACTAATATTTGAGCTGAATTTAATTCAATTTGGATTAAGATTATAGCCGTAATTACATAATATTAATCCGTTAAGCAAACTGACGCAATTTTGAAACTATATATCGGATCATGCTGGGTAATATTAGTATCAATGGTATTTACGTACATAACTAATATTCGAGCCAACTTTGATTCAATTCGGATGAAAAATGTTTTCAGTGGAATTTCACTTTACCTTGTCAGTATTAAATTGAGCGATTGTTGAAGTGTTCACTACGAGCACATGCGCATTCACTTTTCTGATCCAGAGGCGAGCTAGTAACGTGACCATAAACTACATCCGGAGTTATTGGGCTGTGGATTTCGCCTAAAATGCCTATTTTTTCCTTGAGCAGAGATAATATTTTGTGTCATTTGAAGTGCAAATACACCAGTTTTAATGTGGCGAAATATGTCTGTTTCGTACGTCAGTACCTAAAAACGCCTATTTTGGGTTAAATGCAATTTTGGAGTCCAAAATATCATTAACAGTAAAAGTAATTTTTTAGCTTTTTCGTCAGATTTCCTCCTGATTGATACCTCTTTATTTTTCAGTGGCAAATTGGAGTAAAAAAGTTTAAAAGCATCTATGTGACAGAATAGAAAATATTTTTTATTGGGTATCTTTATGCAACCCAATTGAAGGATCTCATCACCGCTTGCGCATGAAAAACTGCCGCTGCCTTTTTTCCTTACAACATACAATGAGTAGGATATGTGAAAGGAGTAAAAATTACGGCATAAGATTTTTCCCTGCTGGGGTAAATTTTCCCTTTAGTCTTTACAGAATTTAAACACAATGCCATTGCTATTGGAAGCTTTGTACGTACGGATTTTTGCTAGCGAAGTTTTATTGTGGAAATTTATGCTGGCAATGTTCTGGGGTCGAAAACATTCGTGCTGTCGAGGTTTTGCTGTTGAGGTTTTTGTCCGTCAGTGAAATGTTTTCGTTGTTTTTACCTGTCGATAATTTTGCTAACGATGTTTTATTGACGAGGTTTTGTCGTGTAACCCGTAGCAGTACCACCCCAGAAGACCGGAGAGTAGGTCTTTTCGAGCTGATTGGATTGAACAAAAACTTCAGGGTACTACAGTAACGAGCAGCATGATTATTGCACGAGGTGGGAAATCAATCAGCAAGGGTACTGGATAGTCGAAAAAAGGTCACCATCTGTGGCCATCATTTTTCCAGTATTCTGTGGCAACCTGCTTTTCTTGGGTTTTGTGGAGCCTTAATATTTCTCTTTCTGGTTTTGTCTGCTAATGATAGCACCACGATTCAATACCTGCTACAAGCCTCAAGAGAAGAGTGTCATCCTCACGAGAACGCAAAAGATGCTTCAATGACTACCCCATCCGGAGGCTCTTCTTTTCCTCTGTGAGGTTGTGTGACACCCATTTGCACTTACTTTCCCGTATTGGAGTTTTCTTTGATGACAGTCTGCACTGAACCATACTTCACACCAATATTCTCACTAATGTCCTTAATCTTCACACGCCTGTTTTCGCGGCTGATCTGGTCATCCGTGATGATGACCAGGTCGCTCATGATCATGTAGTGATTCCCGTCCTTAGCGAAAATGTTTGTGCCAGTCCTGCACACGGGTCAATGACAGAGCATGTTCATCATAAGCTGCAGTCATTCGTCGATGTACTTCGGGAACACCAACATTCTCAGCCATTAAAATGACCCCAAATTGCTTCTGCTCACTGGCAAATATCACATCTCATTGTGGGTAATTGGAACAAAAAACGGCACTATCGGCATTTCTTCATAATCATCTTCATACAAGATGCAATTCGATGTCCACAACTCCGTGTGTTCCGTTTTCATTTCATCTGCCCCTATAACATTCATGTTCCACCAGGTGTTGAAAATTTCCTGATCAGCCTCTCAGGTACTTCAGTCGGCCATAGTAGTCTATATCTGCAATATGGGGCATGTTGACAAGCATGATCAGATGGCTTTCTCCTATGGTTTGAAACGGAAGACTATTAGATGGACCCCAAGTTATTCTTCTATGTGCTCTGCATTGCCTTCGTGTTTACTCTGTTATGAAAGAGAGACGCAAGTCCCTTGAAAAATTAAGGAACTTAGGTGATTGAATTTGGAAGGGTGACTGAGCCAGGTCTGTCGCAGGGCCCACCTCAACAATAGTACCAAAAAGGGGTCAACATTTGCTTCACAGATGCAGCCGAACACTTTGTGGTATAGCTTCTCAACAGAGGCAGGTATAACATTTGTTCCGCCATGCGAGAAGTGGTCTAGACATAATTTCGGCGCGGTGCATGTGAAATAGCAGTGTGTTCGCCGGAAATACACCTGAGGCAAGATTAGGCACGGTTTCATTTTCTCCTTAATAACCTTCTTCTTTTGATCCATTTATTAGGTTGTAATGGAATGTAGGAAATTTATTTTGTGTGCAGCAACGTATTTTTGATGTCTTAGTTTTCATGATTAATGTATTGATAGGACCTCCAAGGGGTCTGAAATTCACAAAAAAAAAAAGATATGTTATGTGGACAGTTTGCTATTCCGCCTTCATTCGTCATACCCCCATGCGATTGCTGCCATTGGAAGGCCTATGCTAATACGAACAAAAGGAGATTTAAGTACTGTCCTTTATGGTAGCAGCTATGGGTACTTTCATAAATGTCTACAATTTCGTTCACAAAGACCTGAAGTCGAATGGGTTGATGGATCTTTGGGGGGACTTTTACTGTTCTCAACTATATGACTAGGCGCGTACAAACTAGACTTAAGGTGGTCAGGACATAGTAATAGATTTTGGCTTCGTTTCGTTCCTACATAGCTCCTCAAAAACACTTGATTTCATCTATCCATCTTACATTTGGACGTCGTCTCGGTCGTTTCTTTTCTCTAAGAATCCATTGTAGTACATCTGTAGTCCACCTTCCATCTGTTCGTCTAGCTATGTAACCGGCCCATCTCCACTTCATCTTCTTCGCAGTCTTGATTACATCCTCTACGTTTGTTTGTGCGCGAATCCATTCATTTGTCTTCCTGTCCCTCCTGGTTATTCCTAGCATGCATCTCTCCATTGCCCTTTGTGTGACTTTCAATCTTTGAGTCGTTTGCGCATTCAATGTCCAAGTTTCGCAGCCGTACATCATCATAACTCGACCACGTAATGCTGTCTTCCACCTTTCGGCCCGAAGAACTAAAGCAATGGACATATCGCCTATTAGGAGAATGTGCTCATTATATAATTGTTTACTTAAAGAATATCCTGAGATCGATATATTTAACGTAAATATGAGAGAATTCCATTCTTGTATAAAATAATGAATATTTTATGAAGAATAATGTAAATGCAGCTCCAAATATGTATGTTACACCTATGTGTGTATGTAGAAAATGTCAAATGTGTATACTGAACACCATAATTAGGCTATTAACCTGTTGTGTTCAATAAATAAATAAAATAAAATAATAAAAATTGAGAAATAGTCGAAAAATTTCTAAGTCAGAAATTTGACAACATAGGGAAATTCGCAGGGAAATTTTTTAGGAAAAAAGGGAAATTGTTTTCGCTTGCCGAAACAGTCCATATCTTTAGTACTATCTGAAACTGAGATTAAAGAAATGTTGACTCAAATGAAATATTACGCAAACAAAGATTACAGTTATAATGCATGCTCTGTATAATAATGTGATAGGAACTATTATATTCCCCAAAATGAAGCGAAATAACATAATGGTGCTGTAACCACGAAATGGTGCTGTAACCGTGGCCCCTGTCTGAACTCAAGTACTCTTAAGTCAGATAAGGTCATCAAGGAATTAGGTTTGTTCTCTAGAGAAAGTAAATATGATGGCAAAGCTGCACTTAAAGTCGAGTAAGAATGTTTCCAGTTACACTTGTTCATGAGTCCAGATTAAGAAAACGTCATCAATATGGCGAAGCACAGATGGAAGCTCTTGAATTCAGGTATACCTTGAAAAGGGTGTTGCAGGAAAGTGCCATACGGGTGTCCATGGATGTGTACTTGATTATCAGATAAACATGGTTTCCAGAGAAGCTGTTCATGATGAATACAGAGCTAGCTGGAGCGGAAGTGGCGAGCTGGGCTTATCGAGAAAATATTCAAGAGCACCGAGACTGTTGGCTTAGAGAATATCGTATACATTAACCTAATTCCAACTGAAACCAAAAAGGGAAGAATGGTGGTAACAGTTTAGACATAGAACATGTTGTGGAGAGGAAATAACTATTATCCTTGATATACGAAGGGAGAGCCTAGACGAACGGTTGGAGATTGTAGCCAAGGAAGGCGGGGATGATTTCCCTAGGGAAGCCCATCAGCAAATAATAGATCTTCCAGGCTTACCATGTCTGTCGATTCTGGAGACTAGAATTTGGGAGTCTTTGAACTATTGGGACAGAGAGTAGAGACTGGATTTGTGAAGCCACTTATACGCATACTTTGTTCGTGCACTTCGACATAGATGCGGACTTTATTGAGGAAGATTGAGGGTGAAGGGTATCAACGGAGACTGGGTAAACATCTGTTTGCTAAAGAATGAAATGTACAATTCAACAGGATGGGATAGTGAGAGGGCAGTGTCTTTACTGGAGGGTGGAAGAAATTTGTGAAGGCAAGGATGTGTATCTGCGTTGGGATCTTCGAGTTGCCAGAATGAAAGGAGCAGAAGACGAGCTAGCCTACAATATGTCCCATTTAAAATTTTCGACCAATCCAAGTTAACTGTCATAGAGGCCATCTCCCAATAAACGAGATCCAACATTTGGTCCCCCTCTATCGAGCAATTTTTAACATACCGCCAGACTTTTGCCTTACCTTTGTTCTTTTCTTGCTTTCGTGGCGCGTGTGGAAGTCGTGCAGAGATTAGGGTGGTAGGCATGTACCGTGAAACTGGTAATTGCGTGGGGTAGTATTTTTGTTTGAATTGAGAAAGTAAAACTATCCATGTTTCTACAGCTTAACAATAAATGGGTGTCAAACGTTCGCCATTGGATTCTATCCTGGACAACATCACGCCACTTTTCATCACGAACACCTACTTCTCGAAGATCTCTTCTAACATTGTCCTCGCAACGACACCTTGGTCTTCCTAATGATTATTTTCCATCCGTCCTTGCAACCAGGATATAATATAATCTTGGTTTTTCCCCATCCGAGCTACACGGCCTGCTAATCTTTAATTGGAAATTAAGAAAATAAGAATTTTGAATATCCGTTTCTTTTCTTAACATTTTTCTTTGCTTTGTGTTCAGTGAATCGTTCAATGCTGTTGACATGTATTTCCTACTTATTTAATGTTAATGCAATTCTTGTCAGTTTTTTTATGGATGGGAGAAAAATAATAAAATGGGCTAATCCAACCCCTTTTAAAGTCTAAAACAATGTTTATACAATTCTAAAAGTGAAAGAGTCCTATCAACTAAGATCAATGTTTTATTAATTCTAACATATACTAACCTAACCTAAAATCTGTACTTCATAGGGTGGACCTGCTCCCTACACCATACACGATTGCTAACGCTATTGTAAGTTCGTAATGATTCCAATTTTCTACAGAAGATATTCCAATAATATGCCTACATTTTTTAAGTCTGGGCAACAAATTTTGAACAACGATAAGGCTACTCATACGTGCCGAGTTTGGCCGCTGTGGAAGTCTAATCGGTGACGATAAAATACGCAATATAATTGTGAATGCACATGCGTTTATAATAATCATCTTCATGGTATAATCGGAGTAGTTGTATCACCCTCGTCAAAGTAAAGGAATAGGGGACGGCACCAGTTTCCGGCCACTAGAGCTTTAAAAGTACATACATAAGAATTTTGTTCAATTAATCGCGTAACTCATGTTTCTAGTAAATCGTTTCGATATTCAGAAGCAGACTGCGTTGTAACTGACT
>JAGDQP010062661.1:0-11842 GCA_022664845.1 Lepisma saccharinum
ACTGAATAGAAACATGCGTTCCCCGATACTAAATGACTTTTTATTTCTTCCGTGACCTCATTTTTGTTTGTTACGTATGCTCCCAAGTATTTAAACTTGTTTACTTTCTCTATGATCTCATCCTTAATTCTTATGGTTTTTATTTCCTTCATTCCCTGTGTTTCGGTTTGTTATCATGTATTTTGTTTTATCTATGTTTACCTGTAGACCTATCTGATCGCACGCTTCTACTAAGACATCGATGTTGCTTTGTAGTGCTTCTATATCGTCCCCTATTAAATCTACATCATCCGCGTATACAAACAGTTGATTCAAACCATTCAATGATAGTCCCTTTTTGTCCCCTTTAAGTTTTAAAATCGCATATTCTAACGCAAAGTTAAACAGTAGTGGTGACAAGGCATCGCCTTGTTTCAATCCATTGCGAATCTTGAAGGGTACCTATCCGTACCCTACTTATGGGGTCATTGAGACACATCTTCACTAGTTGAACCATTTTTTTTGGAATTCCAAATCGTATCAGGATACTGTATATCACTTTTCCCTTTTGATAGAATCATATACTTTCTTAAAACCAAAGAATAGAGTTATATACATTTAAAAAATTTTTTCCCAAAATACTCCAAAATTCGCATTTTCCCACGTTTTAAAAGAACTGCATGTCTGAAAATTGAAAGAGTGAAGCGCTCACAGTAAATACTTCTGATTAAAACTCATGGGTGGATTTATGGGAGGCGTGGGGACCATTGTCCCCCCCAGTCATTTCAGAATGACTTCTAAACGATAGCTTTAAAAATAATTGCTTCCCAGGGTCTCTCCTAAATCCGCCCATGTAACAATACTACGTGATATTAACATAAACAGATTAGTCTTTTATTCTTAGATATATTATTGAAGTTCTACCTGGAAAAAATATATTTTCCTTTTAAATTATTTTTTTTAATGAAATCATGATTTTCAAAACGTTCTTAAAAGAAAAAAAATGTCTAATTCAGCCTCTCACTCAGAAAAACTAAATACTCTATCCAATGGGAAAGATTGCCACGTTTTTTTTTTAAAACACGTAAACATCAGTGCCATCTGTGGATAAATATATGAGTTAACTAGCGACACATTTCGACTGTCTTCCCTGTACTTCACTTCGAAGTTTCACTGTACTTCACTTTGTTAAGGTTTAGCTATCAAAGTGTTTTATTGATATAAGGAATCTTTGTTTCTCTGTACAAATGTTCATACAATGACTCAATGATGTGGATATTTAAGCGATTCTGATTAATGCCCAATGTACATAAATCGTATCATAGTCGGGAATTGGTGATTTTCTTTAACTTACTATTTCTTTGAGTTCTTTTTCTTGGGTATCCGTTTATTATTCAATCTGACTTTCTTATTGTTGAATTTCTCCAGCTCTAAACAAATGTCTCAACAATATACAATACGAAATTACTATTTAATAATACCAACAATCAGGCATTTTTAAAACTTATTTCCATGGGAAAAAATATTCTAATGAAGATTGTACTTCCATAGTGTTCTTGAAGCCAGTTAAACGGAAAAAGAAACAAGATTTTATTTTAAATTTTCGTCGGTAGGTAAGATAATCTCTTAGTTTTTAGAACTAACATTTATTCGCGAAGCGTTTGAGAGATTCTGGCGGCCCCTCTCCAATGAGTGAATGTCCCTCCCAATACTTCAAGTGTTCATCCCATTTTAGTTTTCTTGACTATCACAGAACGATAGAAATTCTACAAAACTCTTGCACATTCAAAATTTTGGCTTTTCCCCCCCTGAAATGAAACTCTTGGTGAAACCCCTGCAACAAATGCTTTAGAAAGAGGAAATTTACTTATTGTGCACTGTTTATTTCAATATTGCCAGCTCATAACGCTATTTTCTATTTTTCATGAAGAAATTGGACTTCTACATTTGTTGCCAAGTCATGTGGCTATTTTATTTCTTTGCTACTAATGTTCTCAGGCGAGAGGAAGGAACTAGTAGTGTTCTCTTATGACTGGCAGTTTAGACTAGTCGGTACGATGCTTGACTTCTAACTGAAAAACCGATGTTCAAGTATCGCTTCAAATTTATTTTATTTTTCTTTTGCTCCCAGTAACCCTGAAACCTGAGTTGTGGATATGTTTTAATCAAGCTCCAGGCAACCTAGGCGTCTAGCTTGCGTCCATATTGTGAATTTCGCCAAAAGAAAATAGGCGTTGGTTCAATATTGGTTCTGTTTGCACCGACTCAGGAAAAATAATCCATTTTTATATTTCAGCCACGAAGAGAATACATAGTGTGTACTAAGCTTTGGTGCGATTAATCTATTTAATTCATTCCCTGCAACGTCATCTCTTGTTTAGGAGTGGCGTTATTATGTCTGTACTATGAACGTCTATAATGTCAAGCATCCCTGCGTCGTTTATATTGACTTTGAATGTGCTTTCATGGCGTTTGTTGGATAACATTTTGTATCAACAAGTTAAAATTATATTTGTTTCCCCCCCCCCCTTTCCCCATTGAAACAACACAAAACATTTAAATGAAGGTCATATCTTATGAATTAGACTCCACCACGTTCAAAATAAGAAGTGTTGCCAGTACATATCTTAATACCTAGAGTGACAAGATGCCCCCTTTTCCAGACTACAAACGGTCCCGGAATTTTTCAAAAATCGTGATGTCCTCATTTTTACGATCCAATAACCAACACTATTTATTTATTTGTCCACCGCAGAACCAAAAGTTTAAAAGAAATGGACGTAATAAATATGTAATCAAAGAGTATACACAATCAACATACATATACATGAGCATATAAATAAACGATACACCATCGTACATATAAATACACAAATAGCATGCATTTCATGGGCGGATTTAAGAGAGAGACCCTGCGGGGCAATTACTAAAAAAGCTACGTATCGTTTAGAATGAAACATTTAATGTCAGTCTGAAATGATTGGGGGCAATGCCCCGCATAAATCCGCCCATGATGCATTTGATTGGTTTTACAAAAAAATATCAGCATGAACCTTCATAATCACATCATTATACAACCTCTGCGCACGAATCAAAGGTGAGGCAGCTTTACCTTTAAGCGCTTCGCCTTCGAAAACAAAAACGAACATTAGCAACCAAGTAGTTACAGTCAATGTATCCATTTAACATTTTGTGTAATATTATACCGCCGGTAATGTCTTGCCTATTGAGTTTTGTCACATTACATATTTTACATAAGGAGTCATTGTGTACTTCATTTCTGTTATATTTAAAATAGATGCAATTAAGAAATTTCTTTTCAATATTTTCAACTTCTGTTTGGTGTGTTTTTAATGTAAAGACCAGATAAAACTACGGCATTCGAAAACAGATCTCGACTAAAGCATAATATAATGCTAGTGCAGTTGGAGCTGAGAAATTGGACAAAGTGTGTTATAAGCTCTTCTTAACATAAGTCAATAATATTTTCTAAATGACAGATTGGATGAAAAAATTATCATTAACTTCAGTCACTCTTTCAACGTTTTGGTCCTTGATATTATAATTTAATGTTATTATGTTTGTGTTCTTTTTTTCACATTATGTTATTTCACGTACGAAATACTTGTAATAGAATTCCCTTTTTTCTAGAAAATGATAAAGTAATTAGTTATGAACACGTTTAATTTGGTCACTCTATCTAACCATTTACTGTATACCGGAATCAGGAAAGAACTGGCCTCTGTAGCGACTGGTAATCCAAGATATGAATTCCGTAATTAAAATGCCTGATTTACAGTCATTGTAAGATAGGCATTTTGGCTCCAATTAACATTACGGCTCTTAATTGCATACAGAAATCCCTAGCTTTATTGTATTGCACAGTATATGCATAATAAAGTCATTGTACGATGAAAAAGTATTAATAGAAATATGATGAGATGAACTTATCTTCTGTGGATAGCATTATGACAAAGTGCCCGTTTTTCTAGCATTGTTCATCTCGTTACGTTATTGATAGATGGCAC
This sequence comes from Lepisma saccharinum, assembly GCA_022664845.1. Classification (NCBI taxonomy): domain Eukaryota; kingdom Metazoa; phylum Arthropoda; class Insecta; order Zygentoma; family Lepismatidae; genus Lepisma; species Lepisma saccharinum. The sequence continues at coordinate 4,008 of JAGDQP010062661.1, forward strand.
TAGCGTTTGAAGCTTCCATTATAAGTTGGATGAACGTTTCGATATAATTAAGCAAATATCGTGTGAGTTCAGCTAATATCGATGATCATAATATCCTACATCTACGCAAAGTGATTTGGAAATAGTGCACACTGGTTACCAAGTTATTGTTGTTAGGGACAACTTTCGCAATAGAAGGACCACAAACAAAGAGTGCCTAGTGCTGAGATGACTACTTTTATTTAATGTTCAAATTTCAGCAAGGAGTTTCTCAACGTCGTCGTGGGAATCGTATATTGTCAAATTCGCAAACACTAACAATTCCATTTATGTTAAGACTTGACGTTAAAAACCCTCGTACAAGCAAAGTACAAAATGGTGACAAATGTGTTATCTTCATGTGCTTCATGGTACGTTAAGCACTCTTTATTCATTCCGATTTTGTACTTTGCTTTTGTCCAAGAATACAATTAATCTTTCTAAATTCTGTCCAAAAGCTTGATTCGGGTTCTTTTTTCCCTCGGCCTAATTTTCAATTGCATCTCTCAATGCAATCGCTGTGCAGTCAGTGTACTAACCAATGCATTTCTCTCTTCTTTCTTGTCTGCAGTAGGTCTATTGTTCTTCTCTAGTTTACTTTCTTCATCATTTTATTATTATGCATCTTATATGTCCAGCAGACATTCCTCTCCGTGTCCACATTACGAACGCATCCAATTTTCTTTCCTCAATCTTTCGTTATCATTACATTGACGCTCCATATTTACCGCTACCAAGAGCATGCCGTACAGTTTTCTTCTTCATCATCATCGACAACAGCAGCAGGATCATCACCATCGTCGTCGTCGTCTGGTCCTTTCTTAAATTTGTCTAATCATTTTCTCACTGTTAACTCCTTTGGAGAGAGATTTCAAATCGATCTCACAAATCGAATCACTGGCTTTCATTTCCATTTGACAGGACACTCGACTTACCTAAAACAGTATCAACTTAGAAGACGTGTAAGCACAATCTCACTCTTCATGTCACTTCCTTTCCTATGGATAAACAAAAGGAAATGTGCATACCCGACTCGTATATTAGTCATTTTGCGCAGATATATGCGCATGTAGTAATTACTTTCTGAACATGCCTCGTATATGAGCACCGATATACATATATGTCTTTGTCTTGTGTTGTAGGCAAAACAAAAATACTATTAAATATTCCAATCGATATCCTTCTGAATTTGATTCCGGAATATTCTCTGTTTCCTTTTAGATCTTGGACGACCAAATTCAATATTCAACATGGCGATTTTCAAGTATACCAGTGGATAAGATAATATATAATGAATTGAATGGGCGGTAACTATACCAGTGGAATTTGCAGTTAAGGTAGGTGATTGTTTACGGACTAACTTATATTATTAGAGATTCTAGTTTGATATATATTTGAACTAAACACTAATGACTGTTAGCACGCGCAGGAAATCAGGTAAATTACGATAAGAAAATAAACACAGCATAATGTTTCCTAGTGTTCATTGTATCGTGATGTACTTGCCGCAGGGAATTTGGATAGCTCTGTTTTCGTTAATTCTTGTCGTAGCCTCTTTGAGAGCAGGTACGAGGAAACTGACTTCAGATTCTGAGTAAACGACTTTTTCACTTAGTCTGGGTTTTCAATCTGTTGACGCTGGAAATTTTCTATATGTATCTTTGTATTAGACCCACTTCTGCGAAATTAGATATACCACATTAAAGTTTCCACTACTTTCTTTCAAAGTTTTCACTACTTTTATTAGCAATATGTATAACAACGTACGGTTTTCTGCTACATTTCTTTCGCAGTACTTTGGTACTATATGCAGTTCGGAACAGTATTGGCGAATACTTTCAAATTTTTAGTGACTCTATCTAAGTCTTGGTAATGAGTTTCGAAGGACTGACTAAATTGAGTTACCAAGGTTTAATGGGGTGTTGATGTCTTCTCCTGATAAACATATTCTTGTTTTATAAAAACATTTTTTTAACGTAAGATTGACTTCCTATCGTCCTCCATATTACCTGTCCGATACGGTAGGTTTTATTGTAAGGTGACTTTTTGATCATAATTTATTTTTGATTGTGGAATTTTTGCTTTCAAATGAAGATGGAAAACGACTTCTTAACACATATAGTAGAATATTTGAGGCGGAGGGACAGTAGGATCACGAAGAGTTAATCTTAAGACACTGAAAAAGAGTCAATCCTCGAAGAGATTTCCAAAATGGGAGCAAATTCTAATTATACGCATAGCGTTTTCTTTCCTTTTATCCACTGAGGGTTACACCGTTTATTGGATGAGGGATAAAGGAAATAATGGGATGGTAACATTTGGGTGCGTTGTAGGAAATTTCATCTTGTATTTATTATAATTTAGAGTTAGGGAGAGAATGTGGGAAGTAAGCCGAAAGGGCGTAGTTTGGAGGTTTGATCCCGTAATTTGTCTGAGAATATCCAGGTGTGAGTGAATAAAATCTTTGATAAATTGTAGTCAGAATGATCGGACATTGGGACCTTTCGAAGCCAACGATCTACCAACTGAAAAACCCACCCGGCCTTATTGATAACTGAACTTGAGAGAACGTCCAGATTTTATACGTAACAATTACTGATGTTACACCAGGTTTACTGTAGAATATATGATTGACAGATGACTATGGAAAGGTAGGGGATACTTAGGAAGTTGGTGATTGGAGCTGGTGGTTGGGTGGTAAGTGAAATTGGTGGGTAAGGTATAACCCGTATGTGGGCAGTAAGTTGTTTGTTGCAGTGTCAAGAAACATGGGCTGACTAGAAGGAAGCGTCCGGCAACGTACATGAGTCGACGATGTTTTGTAGTTTAGTAGTATCTTTGTACAACGAGTCTATCATGTATTCCTTCCGTTGGATTTGGTAGTTTAAATTCTTAAGAGCGGACCTAAAGCTTATCAAACAATAAAAGTAAGTTTTCCTGTATACCAACTGCAATTGCTACATTAAAATAAGAAATAGCGAATTCATAGAACGAATAGATGTCTTCTATTACATTGAAAAAATATAGTAAACGCATGACTGCAAAGAAGTATGCATTAAAATATTGCTATGTTTATAATATATTGCTATGCTTATTGTGATATACGTTTTATAGAACTGATCTTGAGGTACTGTAAGAATGTATCGAATAATTAAGAATGCCACAACCACCAAAATAAACCACTAGTTAAGAGCAGAGACATTTATTCTAATAGCCTGTACCAAGATTGTAGTAGTACCAAATTACCTTTAAATACTACATAATCTGAGGAAGATACTCCTTCTTATGGTATAGGACGTAAACATCAGATGCTTCGAATGACATAGACGATGCGAAACTTGATCCTCATACGTGATAAGACAAAGAGCCTGAATAGATAACACGATTGTGTTGAACGTACGTTGACATAAAGAACAGTGAAGCATCCATTCGAATATCCCGAACCGTAAACAAGACACGACAATAGAAAGATACAATTCGAATACACGAGGATGTTGATAACATGAACACAACGTAACTAATACCGCAAAAGAAAGAAAGGACAAAGATGCATTATCCAGATGATACATGATTGTGCCTTACGGCAAATATTTACCCTTATATTTGGTGTTTAAGTCTTACATACTGTAGCTTGATGGTCCATCTGTACTTCATAGTAGAATTAACACTTCTGCGTGTTTCAAATAATTTAGAATGCAATATTGAAGTGAGGAAACAAACTCAAGGCCAATATTAAACTATAGATTCCCCTATAAATAATGTTCTTTATATGGTATTACTGTGCTTTTACCGTTGTGCATAAACGTAAGCATATTAATTAAATAACATTTGAACAATAGAAAAAGAACAACTTTATTTGTCGTAGCCAAGAAATGAAAATAAAGTTGCAATGCCAGAAATAGTGCGCCCCAATAACGTATAGAATACTGAAATATCCTTCCGCGCTCTTACACCAAATGTTCCTTTACCTTGCTGTTTGTTTGCTGAAAATATCCTTTGCATCCTCCACGATATGTGAAGAACTGCCCTAGTTTTGCTATGGCTAGCAAAGGACGTAAAACCTGTTATAAATAATGGTTGTAACCAAGATGAGTTTTAAGCTTTCCTCCACAAGAACAAGCGAATAACGATAATGTTCAGATTCACAGTGTTAGCAGATCAAAAAAGAGAACGACTTGTTTCTCAAACACATAAACGCTTTTTGCCCGCATGGCAGATATAAATTAGAAGTGTAAGGGCCCATAACATGAAATGATTCCGAACTTTACAGAGGTGAATCCGAAAAAAGAGCAGGAGTTACTGACGTTTGGCAAAAAATATATTATATGAGTCGAATTTAGAAATTAGGTTTCACTAGACTAATAATACATGAAACAATGTAGATTTTAAGAAAAAGTACTCTTTTGCTCAGCCAGCTATTGTGCACTATTTTGTTGTATGTAGGTTTTATACCCTTCCCAAAATATTGAATCAGAGTCCCCGTATTATTCTTCTCGGATGCATGAAAATTAATAACCAATTTAGTTAAAGATATAAATTTCAAGGGAATGTTTATGTGTGAGGCCAAGGACTTTACACCCTTAATCACATAAATACTATCTTTAAGGTCTATATTGCTCGTAGAACTTTACAAGTCGTTCATTACTTTTAAGAGTGAAATCGAAACCTAACCTTATCTACTCTTTTGTTTATTTCCTAAATCCTTCGGCTCTAGAGACTGATAAAAAGTGATGTTACATATACTTACATAGACCATATTGTTTCTTCAATTATAACCAATGAAGTAATACAATCGGTAATATAGATTAATTTAAAGGAACAGGGAAAACATGCAATACTCACACAGGTGCCTATTGCGCATGCGTGAATGACGCTACAGATACCGCTCCATGGCACAAGCACTTACAAAAACTTGGGAAATTTTAATGCATTTGAGTGGATAGGAAAACAAAAGTTGGTCCTTTCGCTGTATTTTAATGTTATTCAACTTTTATTCCCCTTCACTAGCACTGGCGATTCATTATCACTATCACAGAGGATCACTACGTTCTGCAAGAAAGCATAATTTTATGGGAGTTTCACGCGTTTACCATCTCCATGTGATCTTCGGCGAAGTTCTCAGTGTACTGGATATTGGAGACTTTTCCGGAGCTGATTGGAAGGAGTTGATTCTCAGTAGCTTCTTCTTCCATTCTCACAATTGTACATACGGCTGGTAGCGGAAAAAATGGGGTGGATGGGTTTCCCAAAGACCTTTCGTTCTACCACCCTTGGAAACTGGTGATAGAGTTCATGTATAACGTTATAGCCTACAGAGGACCTCTCCATTATCGGTTCAAACTACGACTTGATGATTCTGGTAATTGAATGTCTTCACATCAAATGGGCTTTCGTTAATAACTAAAAGGTTAAGGTTTACTGCACGGTAGTCGGCGCTCATCTTCCCCTATATCTTCACCTCATTTCCGTTGATGGACAAACCTATCTGCTTTAATGACATCTAATATGGGCGACGGATAGTTGTGCCAATTTTCTCGAAGAAAAAATCTTCATTAGTGAAAAACTAGCTCCGGTGTCATACAAGGCGGTAGTTGTTATATCGCAGAGTTCAATCTAAATGATGGTTAATTCCTGCTTCTTATCAACAATTATTTCATACTCGAAGGCTTTGTTGATGTGATCCTTCCGGTTGTTTATCCCTCCCGATAGGATATAATCGGTATCAGTGACACCTATTATTCCTGCGCAATCGTCACTTCATATTAGCTGTGTGGTTCCCTTGGAGCTGGTTCCTACTTCCCAGTTTACAGACAAAATCCTGGATGTTGCATCTCTTCTATCTATAGTCGGATAGTTGGTGCTGACCCTGAATGTCTACGTAACAGTGACAAAATTTACTTCTTCATTGTTTCCATTTCTTTTCTCTTCTCGCTTGGAATATCTGCTATTGTTATAGCCTGTAAATCTTCTGTTGCTATTGTCTAAATTCTTATTCCATTTCTTTTGGTTAAACCTGGACTGGTGCTCGAAGTTACCTTGACTATCAAAATTATTAGATTGGATACGATTACTACTTCTAGTTCGAATTCCTTTCTGCCTCCAAGAAACTTCAACAATCCCTTAGTGGAATTGTGGTTAGTGCATACGCACCTTATCTTCCTTAGAGCATAAGACAAATGACCAATGCTTTTCGAAACAATTCTTGATCACTGATATTTGGGTCAATTCGCGTGAATTTGGAGATGGACTGTTATACCTCTTCCTACAAGTTCACTACATTGGACCATCTTATTTTAGTCTGATTAAACGCTCTCTTCTTACCTTCCATAGTACCTCTTTTGGCGAACTTTCTCATGAACCTTTCGCAGAAGTCCCAATAGATATGTATCTGGTCTTTGGCCGTATGGAACATATTCTGCATTACTGACAATTGCTCTGCTGATAACCGATATTCTTCACCTACTCCCAAGGTTTTAAAGTGGTATGTCAATTCCTCTAAATATTTGGTACAGCTCTCTTGACCGGTGCGCTTCACGCAGTGTTATGTAACAATGTACGGAATTGAAAGGACTCTTTAAGTTGGACAAGTACTTTGGATGGCGATGAGGATGATACATTTCAGAAAAGCTTTGCACCTGTTGTGGTGAAGAATAAAATAGTTACTGTAATTCGAAAAAGATGTTTGAAAGATCATCAATGACCTCAGAAATATTAAATGTCTGTCACCAGAGAAATTTCAATCTACATATCTTAAACACATTTCAACACATGAACATTGAGTAGGATGTGACAATAATTGCTAATTCATGGAATAGTTTCGGGTTACAGTTAATAAATATGTAAAACCCACCGAGAAAATGGATATGTTCTCGCTCTTGTAAATGAAATTATGCAGAACTTAACAATGACTACTACAGATCAAAGCATGCCAGGCGTGATAATTTGTAGATTAATTTTTAACTACAACACAGAGTTTAATAAAGGATTTGTTCTAAATTTACCAAGTTTGGGAACAGTATCTGACGGTGCAGAGTAAGAGGATATATTTGGAAACATTAGAAGTCAAGTGCAAAGAGAAACGAAAACAATTGATGAAATTAATGGAACCTTTCACAAGCAAAGTTCTGAGAGACCTAACTTAAAGGATCACTGCGACGTTGTGGGTCATTTTCTACCATTGCTTGATTCTAGTCAAATACCCAACTTGTGGGCCAGGGATGGTCACCTGCAGCAATACCTCAATTAGCACCCACACCAATACCCTAGAGGGTTCCCACCCAAATCTGGCAAATCAATTGCCTTTCGCTCTGTATCTCGGGTTTCTTCGGGACTCCAGTCCTTGTTTTTGATCTGCCAGAGTCTTGGAGTGAGGCATGATGAAGCGACATTCCTGTATTTTTCTTCGTATGTAGGGAGAGGAAGCGACCGGGCACGAGCAGCTCCATGGGGGTGGCGAGAGTGCGTGGGGCAAAAAGTTCCCTAGCACTAATCGCAACCCTATTCCCAATACAGGACGAGGGTAAGCGTGAAGGACAGGCCGACGAAGGCTGCTACCAGTAGCCCAATCGTCTCTTTCCGTTCTCCGCCAGCGCATGGACCAGACTGTTCTTGATGGTCGTCATCACCCCGGTACGGCGATGATGTCGTGATCTGCATGTGTCGGGATCACGAGATGTCGTGAGCTCTCTATCCAGTAAGCGGCTCGCCGGATTGGGTTGGACATAATAAATGTTTATAGGAGAGCTGACCCAGAGGCGGTTAGAGCCTCGAGGTTGACAACTCGGCACGTTTAATGCCCTGAGCGGCTGGTGTGTATG
>JAGDQP010062662.1:0-11842 GCA_022664845.1 Lepisma saccharinum
CTCGGAATTTGTATTAAATGTTAATTATGATATTTAAGTAATTCCAAATTGGGGTTGAAGTTTCAATTAACCACTAATCTTTAACCGATATCAATCATAAACAATGTTTCTTAAGCACTAAAAAAATACACCAGAGTTAATAAAAACGGTACACGTTTTTTTTTCACGAAAGATTTCGATATCTCGCAGCAAAAAATTAAAAAAATCGAGCGGTCCAGGAATACAAGATACATACGTATATTTCGCCTGAAGCTATGTAAAATACCCAAAATTTTAAAAACTATTTCAGTAGCTTCATAATCAGCCAAACACAAGCTCTCTAGGACAAAGAGTTACAGAGAGAGAGAGAGAGAGAGAGAGAGAGATTTGTGTGCGAGTGTGTCTAAATTCGGCAATTTTTCGAATTTTCAATAATTTAAATTCAAAAACTAGAGGCTCACTAAATCTAAAATTTGGGATTTTTCATATGCTCTACAGGTACAACTTATTTACCAAAAATCATTACAATCGGAGAGAGTGAGATAGAAAAGGAGGGTTGAATTAACGTGGAATGACTCAGGCATCAGTATTCCATTTTCAGTGGCCATGCCCTTGTACTAGTTTTTTTTGTTAGTGTGGATCAGAGAGGGAATTTCTAAACAAATTCCTACACTGTTACCGTGATATTAGGTTAAAAATATTCAATGCGTTCGACATCCTTTTATTGTGTGCACATCGTTGTAGGGTCACGGCACCAGTTTCCGTCAACTTCAGGAAAATTCTGACTTCGATAATATGTAAATCCGCACAAAAGATACAAAAATATTTGAGTCACTGTATACCTTGGAGCTTTAAGTCATGTATTAACTCTGTATAAAATGAAGAAACATATATTTGTAACTTGTAAGAAGAATGAAACTGATCATATAGCAAAAAATACCAGTTTCCAGTCACGGGTAACCAATAACTGGCTGCTAAATACCAGTATCCAGCCACACTTATCAGTCTTACTACAAACATATAACATAAATAAAGGAAAATAAAATATAACCAAAATTATGAACCACAGATAATATAAGGTTTTAGATATGAAACACCTAAGAATGTTAATTATTATTCTGTCAACAAGGAAAACTCGCTCGTAAATTTTGCCATAAGCAAACCAAAAAATCACGAAAATATGACGAGGCCTGAATTACTTACAAGAGAAATACTAGGACAATTTAATCCGGGTTCTACTTCACCTGAACATTTGGTTATTCTATATCTTAATCATCAGAACTGTTACCCGCACAAGATTCAAACACAAAAACGTTTCCTCATGCGAACCAAAAGCTAGAAAAGCGTCTCCTTTGTATACGTCGGGCGTTCCACTTGAAACCATAAATGAAGCAGTCACAGGGGATGTCTGTTAAAGGCGATCTGCATCGCGTAAAATAAAAAAAAAAAGAATTCGAACCTGGCTTTCTCTAGCCCGTCGTCGTTCGCTATCGCTCACTCGACATCCCACATAGCAAAATGACGTCCCAAGGATATCTTGAATTGTTTATGAATTTTCTTCCCTAAAAGCTAGAACTCTCTAGACTGGATTTTGTAGTAGCAGCATTAAAATTTCGTGAAACGATAAAAATGCATTAGACATATACGGAGATAGTGCTGCAATTTCGTGTTGGAGATTGTTGCTTTACATTATCCTTAACCAAAAAAAAAAGTTGGTCACCAAAAAACCACAATTTCATTAGTAATTATGCACAAGAAGTTAGAAACTAGGCATAACATTATTCAACCCATCCTAACAAGACAAAAAGTAATCTAACCGGACTTTTCTCAGGCATACACTAACCTGTAGTGTAGTAAATAACATTTGGGACAAAATAGTGTTCCATAAATCAGAAACAAAATGAACGTAAATATCACGGTCGTCGAATTTGATTGGTGTGTAAATGGAATAGCAACTTATAATAGCCTGTGGTAGAAGCAAGAATACGTAATTATTAAAAAATCTAACCTGACTCCTCTATCCTGTCACAGACTACCTAACTGGCTGTAGTGGGTGCATGGAAAGGTAAAATAAATAGTTCATATTCGTGGCAAAATAAATATAGTTTGCCATAAATCGTAGACAAAGGTAACGAAAATATTGCGGTCATGCAATGCATGTAAATAGTAGAGTGTGGAAAATAGAAAAACACTTTTATAATTCATTTGTGTGTGTAGTGCACTAATTTTGTAGAGTAAGGTTTTGGTTCATGAACGAACAAATGACGTTTCACAATTCTGAGTCTAGTTGCACTATCTGCACCCCGAAACCTCGCACAGGGAAGGGTGGGTATTCATTTCGATTCTAGGTTAGGTTAGAATATTTAGGCCTACGTGGTTTTTCGTTAATGGATTAGCAAACAAATTTACTATTTGCACAACGTGACAAACAAAACATGCCAATCAGGTATTTGAAATGTACGTAGTGTTTTTCTTAAATTTATTTAAGGCCTTTAGGAATCTCAGGCTCAGCCCGGAAGGTGTTGCAAGGTAGTTATCTAAAGCTTGTTTGTAGGTACCATCCTGGCGTTTGCCTGGTGTGACTGAGGGAAAACCCCTGGGAAAACCTCATCATGCAGTTGGATGGGCGGCCGGTGGGCGTACACCCACGACCTTTCGAATGCGAATTGTACGGTGGTTCGTAATAATCACATTGTCAGATATTTCGAAGTTAGAAAATTTCTCACGGACTACCTACACACTGACTTTTACAGCCTTCTTGTTCATCGGCAGTCTTAAACGAAACTATTTTCGTGCATTAGCTTAGGGTGGACCAGTTATCTACATACTTGCTTTGGAGGTGCATGTTAAATGACTACCAAGTATTATTTTTTTCCTTTCTGATCATAATCTCTTAACTTTCCATCACCTACTGAAATATTGATCTATCATCATCCATTCGTCCTGAGCCAAAGATACCTAACCGCCTAAAACTGAAAGCAAATTCAGATTGGATTTTTTAATAATACCCAATTCAGTAAACGTGTACATACGCCCACCGTCAAAGAATGCTGAGCACGGCAGGTGTCTTGACCTTTCCGTATATGTTACAAAAACAAAAATTTTCTCGCTTTTACCTGATGTTACTTTCCCCTCATTTAATGTTGAGGTAAGCATGTTCTTCAAGGTATAAGGTAATGACAGTTTCAGCTTCACGAGCTCATTTACGTGAAATTAATAAATACACAATATCCTAGCTGTCTTAAAATATCTATGTACTTAACAATATGAAATGACATATGCTTACCTCTAAACTATGCGTAGTAATTAAATTATATTAGTTCTAAGCTATCAAATCTTTTCTTTTGCATAAATATCTTGAATTTGAGCAGGGCAAAGAACAACACAACATTCAAAACAAGTCTTGAATGACAGTTGCGCCACCTGGCTATAATTGGCGTTATAAAACAAAGGAGTGATGAACAGCGCGTCCCAACACACACACACACAGCACTTTCGCAGTCATCCAAGCACTTTTCATTAGAACTTTGATTATTTGCTATGTCATATCCTTCGTATAGTTATAATTTATTAAATAATAATAATAGTAAGGTCGATTTAATTTATAGAAAAATAGGTAATCCCGCACGGCTTTCCGGGGGACATCCAGGGGACCTCCATACGGGATGAACTGTTTGTATTGCCCACAGAATTATCCCACGGACGTCCTTAGGACATCGCTTTGGGAGCTTGAGAAATCTGACGGCAATGGGAACTAAATGGGACGTCCCAGGGATGTACTCTGCTATGTGGGTTACTATCTCGGCAAATCCACAAACCACATGTTAATCTACAACTATCTTCTCCCTGGTTCTATAGCTTTAAATTGAACAGACAAGCGACAATACTAATATAATTTGATTAAGATCTAATCATGTTATTACGAAAAGTCATCTACATAAATTACACTTAGTAGACTCCCTTTACTGTGAATGTAATAACGATGAAACACATGAAACCATTAATGACATATTCTTCCAATGCTCAAAATATGAAAAACAATGCATCCTTAGTGAATAGTCTCATCCGCTCACATTATCAATTACCTCTATGTATGGACACTATAATCTACAATCCGACTATAAAAATATGTTACATACTTCTACTATATCTTAGAAAACTCAAAATATATTTATAAATTAAAATATAGTATACTAAAATTCCAGAAAATAACGTTATTTATATCTTTAATTATTCTGCCTCTCAATAAAGTCTTTAAGTTTTTTACAAACTTCTTCTGCATACCTGATCATAGATAACAAATATTATTAAGATACGTAAAAAGACTCAGAATATAAGTATTAAAATTAAAAATTGTAAATATCTGAATTAAAATTACAAGTGGAAGTGTACATTGTTGTTTATTATTATTGACTACATTTAATTAGGAAACAAAATGGCTGACAAACTTTGCCCCATTAACAACTATGGGGCTATTTTTGTATAAGTGTCTAATGTTATATAACCGACATGAGAACTCCTGTGTTTGTACTATTAGTTATTTTACATTCATTCATTTAACCAACTACCTGTCATAATCAAGAACACATAATTTCATATATTAACATTTAAAAATATAATAAAAGGAAGGATTTCTGAAAATAAAATAGTAAAATGGCGCAAATGTTGATGGTGGATCTGTTGATCTTCTGAATCAATATCGCCGAAAAGAAGAATAGAAGAATACAATAGTTTCTATTTAAAAAATATGACTACACTGTGGTTGGCATTGTAGTCATGCTAAGACATTGGTCTCTTTCAGAGAATGTCAACATATAATCAAAATTTGACTACCACAATAATTTGATAAATATACTAGTGTCTTTTGAATTCTCAGTAGCCTGTATTGAATCACCTGAGGTTAAACATGCCTTTTTGTTTAGTGGCAGAAAGTTACCATTCAGGAGCTCACATTTACGTTAATAGCCTTTATATAATGCGTATTTAATTTCGTGTTCGATTCGTGGAATGTTCTTCTTGGAAGAATCGTGTATTGTAATGTTAGTTCGGACTTCCTATTGAGGCCAAAGGTTTATAGCTCCCACCCACTCGAATCCGGACATGCATTAGCAAGAAAACAACGGATCAGTAGATCCAAAAACATACCTTTACTTAACACGTAATACACATCCAGAACCAAATGCGGGAGAACCGAAAAATCTGATTATTCATTTCTAATTACGGACATAAGCACACAATCTACTAAGACTGATGATGAACTCCAGAACTAATTAACGGAACCGAGGCATAAGTTGTATTTTTAACAGGTTTAATATAACGATGAGTGCTGGTTAAGAAGTGCAAATAAATAAATAACAAAAAAATAAAAGATAACTCAAATAATTGGGCGTAACAAACTATCAGCTTCTCTCACTCCCTCACGCAACAAATCAAATAGAAATCATTTTTCAGAATTTTGATGTTCAACAACTCTCGAGAAATTACTTACAACTAGCACATGACACTTAAATCCTATACAAATACCTGTGAGTTGAATGGTGGCCTGCCCTGTGGGTTTCCTGACTACGAATCCAAATGTCTCACACAGGCGTGCCGATAAATGAAAGAGTAGGAAAACTCCACAAATTATATATTCAAAATAGCAAACGAAGCTCCCACTTCCTTCACTTCCGACATGAATACGCACACATTAATCACTTACCCACACACGTAGCTCAACATTCTCACTCACCACACCATACATCGGAACTTATTAAAAATATACGAAGTATAAAAATCGGATGCATCACACACCTCTATCAGCCACGAACTGAAGCATATGCTCCAGCCGTACTGTAGCTTAGCCAGGCATGATGGTGTTCCGCCAATCAGGTCATATAATTTTTAAATTCAAAGTCAGCATTAGAAATCATACAGAAAATATCACCAAATCAGGATACATAAACTGTAACCAAAGATAAACCAAAATAAATCACCAAACTCATATCTCATTTCATTACAAAATGCCTCATCCCCCTAATCTACGATTCGAATTAGCAAAGAAAGTATGAACATTACACATCATCAATATCACTATCCTCACATATTTATCACACGTACGAAAAAAAATATATATAACGCTTAAAATAAATATATGAATCAAATATATACCAATACATAGGAAAAGAATCGAAATAAATTACCTCTCATATCAAAAATTAAAAGTCGATTAAAAATGAGTTGACGATTAGTCACTCGAAAATAAACACATTCCTCATGAATCAAGTCAAAATTCAGGAAAGATTTACGTCACCATCAGGTATAGAAATTCAATTCATGTTTATAGAACCTCATATTATATTCAAACATTTATTTTATATACTCAACCATTTATTTTTATACTCGGGAGTTTCATATAGGGGAAGGTTGGGTAAGGTAAACACAAAATGAAGAAACATAATGAATTACATAAATTATTTTGTTAGTATTTGAGGAGGATGACGATGATGAATGATAAGGAAACAAGACATAATGGTAGACAAAAACGAAACAAACAAAGAGCAAAAGGAAGGAAAAACAAAAATCACCGAGGAAGAGAGACCGATCAAGACTCTCACTTTCACATATTCATACATATTATGGTAACTGATTCTTCCTTTCGTAATACTTCCTTTTTACAAATGTGACGTGTGTGATCACTTCACGTCCCTCGTTATTTCGACACAAGAAAGTATTAGGTGTTCATAACGAGATTACTTTAAACGAACCATAATACCTTTCTGACAAAGATTTTGATACATTGTCCTTCAAAGAGGGTCTTGTTTGGGATTTTATCAACACCAGATCTTCTGCATTGTAACGAATTGGCGCACGTCTCTGATTATACACCTTACGCCGTGTCTCCCACGCACGTTTCATATTCTCAATCTCTTGCTTCCAGACCTCTGTATTCTCACATAGATCAGTCTGAAATTTCCCATTTCACCAATAATGGGTCAATTGGGTTTCTGCATAGGTACAACTAAAGGCACTCTCCTTTAACCCGCAGTGGACAGCACTGTTGATGGAGTGTTGCAAATAATTGATATGATACGCCCATCGATTCTGCTTTCCTTCGATGTACGCTTTAAGCGATCTTTGACGGTGCAGACATATTTTCTCACCAAATTTTCTAACGTAATATACTCTGAACTGTGGATCTTCTTGATCCCCCATCCAAAGCAAAAATTGTAGAATACGCTCGACCGGAAATACGAGGCATTAACAATACGAAACTCAATGCAACCAAACTGGGTGAACAACTTATGAAGCGCTTTCGTGATCGACTTCTCGTTCGCCCCTTCGTCACAATGTCAAAGATTCGCATCGCACTGTCAAGACACAACACTAAACATCAATAGCCTTGACAATAAGTTAAGGCACCAGTGAGATCCACATACCAACGGCCATTATTAGGGTTTCTCGAAAAGGCGGAAATAAGCTTTCCTTGCCTTTTAGTATGATCTATTTTTTACTTCTGGCAGGCGGCACACGAGTACACATAATTCCTTTTATCTGGCAAAAACCGTATTCCACGTGAAATTACGCGTCACCTTGCTGATAAATGAAATCTTGTACACCCCAAAATGAAATCCTTGACTAGGAATTAGATTGTAATACTGGAGAATCGTATTACGCAAAGTGGATGGTAACCAAAGTTTGAAAGGATTGTACTTCCCCTTTGTCTTGCGATAAACCAAACCATTTCTTACTTCGTATTGATTCGAAACATCTTATCCCTCTTCGTGATTTTTCATTACCTTTGATACATCAGGATCGGTTCGCTGATATTTTTTAATGTCATCAAAAACGAGGGGAAGAGACTAAAAACTGCGAAAAAGACCCTCTTGCACCATATCCAAATTTGTGATCCGTTTCCACATAATCATATAAAGTAGAGTCATACATACGTGATATAAAGTCACTGATCACGTTACGACCCGAAAGGATATGAGTTATGACTAGGGTTCGGAATTTGATGAAATACCATTGTTCCCGAAGGTTTGAGAACGATGCAGAACATAACTAAAACTCATTTCATTCTAAACCAAAGCAGAAAACATTAATTTTATTTTGCATTATTTTCCGTTTTTCGGTTTATTGGCCATTTTCTCTTTTTAAGTCATTTTTGGGCAATTTTAATAAAATTTACTCTTATTTGAAACATTTCCCTTCGTGTAATTGCTTGCATATTTAACACATATAAGCATGAAAGAGACAAAACAGAAGCGAATGATTATGATTGTAATACTGATGCTAGAGCAAAGAGGTTCTACGTGTATATCATAGTTCAGGCCACTGAAGAGGTAAATGAGAATGGACTGCTAAACAAGAAATTGTTTCTCCGTACTAAAAGTGGTCTTTGTCACTGGTTCTTTTTTCGCACTCCATAAAGATTTGGAAATATTGATGAGTTGTCCGCGAAGAAGTCGAGCGAGGTTCCCAAAACTGATAATTTTGACGTAATGAAATCAGTTCTGGATAATTTCAATAAAGATGCTGCAACTGCACCCGTTATTTCGCAAGATTTCATGGGTAAGTCTGATTTGAAAGGCAGTCTCGTTAATATTAGGAACAACTTTTCTATATTGGCAATAACAATAACTTCGCTGGAAAAAACAAGGTGAAGGCATGCCTTGAGTTCTAGGTAAAATAAAGAAGTGTCGAGAAAGATTTGCAGGGATGTGGAAGAAATTTTGGAAGAGTTGTAACTAAGAATCTGAGGAGAATTTTAGAGAACAATGCGGATTACCAAACTATGCAGGTCGAAAGTATTTTTCAATGAGAACATTTCAATTTGGACATTTCCGAAAATGAATTTTCACCTTGAGTCCTCGTTCGCCTTGAGTCTTCTTGTCATCTGTAGATATGGAGAGCAGTTTCCCCAAATATCAAAATATTTTTGCTGACTAAGTTTGAGCCATTAACTTTACCCCATAAGAAAAGATCCTCACATTAAATAAGGCAGGAAAAGCGTTCATTATCCGTCATACTAGTTCATCTAAATATATACATATTTATGCCTGGTTCTCTGAGGTGCACTCAGCCTCCTATCAAACTGAGTACCAGAGTGTTCTTGATATTCTTGGCCGCCTTGGGAAGGTAAAGGAGGTCGAGCGTGGGACTGACCACACCGCCTCACTTCGTACCGTAGGCCAAGAATATGTGGAGCGCAACCTCCACATCTCCAATGCACCGTTCACAGAGCATGTGTATCGCACAGGACGCGTGTATATGTAAGTAAAATTCATGAGTCTAGAAAGAAAATCACAGATTTCTTCCCATAAATATCCACTTTTTTCATAATGTATTCACATGTTCAAAAATTGAAATGACTTTTATCGGTCATTTTTTCACATTTGAAAGGTCATTTTATAGGTCATATTTAGGGATCTTTTAGGTCATCAAGTTCCTAACCCTAGTTATGACAAACTTGTACTCTAGCAAACCCTGTATGTGGTTGCCATATCCTGTCATACTCTTCGCTGCAAATTCAGCGATGAATTTGATGTTTTCGTCGAGTTTTTGACATCTCTTTCTTAGTGAGTTAGTTTAATCCACATTTTCCTTAGCCCCACCAAGCGAAGGGCCTTTACTTGTTTTTCTTTCCATACTCCATATTTCTCTTGGGGTGTAGTACGAATTTTATCCAGATGAACATTCCGATGGTATCCACTAATATTCACTTCCATCAATTTATTTCCAATATGCCTTGTCACCATTGCCGATACATTAGGTTGAGATTTGTAAGATGCATTTCTATACCTAACTTGAGAATCAATCGGTGGCAAATCATTAGGTTCCTGTTTCACTATAACCGCAGGATGATGCTGTGTCTGACGATACATCATATTAAATCTAGTATTCGGTTTAAATAAAAAAATCATTTCACCAGGTGATCGACCCGGAAGCAAGGGAGTTTGTGCAAAACGAATATCACGTATAATTTCTATAACCAGGTTCCAATCCTTATATATGTTACATTCACATTAAGAACTTGCATAAGTAGGTTAAATTTACCATTTGCCGTTAGACAGTCGACATGAATCTCTTCGATAATAGCTAATTTCTGTCCAGTTACAGCATGAAGAGTTGTAGACGAGCTACGTAAATATTGTACCAAACCTATTTTTATATACAAAATGAGATAAAATATTAGCTGCTGCACCCGTGTCTATCTCCAAGTCAATTAGTTGATTTTCTAGTAAGCACTTAATTATGCACGGAGCAACTCGAAAAAT
Source organism: Lepisma saccharinum (assembly GCA_022664845.1). Taxonomy (NCBI): domain Eukaryota; kingdom Metazoa; phylum Arthropoda; class Insecta; order Zygentoma; family Lepismatidae; genus Lepisma; species Lepisma saccharinum. The sequence goes on from JAGDQP010062662.1 coordinate 10,239, forward strand.
ATTTTGTTGACTATTACTTCTCATTGAATTAATCGAATTCAAGTAATATTTTTACTATTGCACGAATTAATAACGTTCCTAAACCTTGTCTTAATCATTATTATTTTTTTGTCTCAAATTGAAGTTGTCCCATGTAGCTTCTTAAAACTTGGAAAAATCTTCATTGCCAAATTGTTAACTATTTTCAAATTATTCGATACTTCAGGTGTGTTCTTCACGCTTAACCCGTCGCCAATAATGATATCAAAAAATATCTATTATTGTAGTGTAAATGATATCCGATGTCCAATTACCGCAATCTTTATTATCAGGCTATACAAGTCGTCATAGCGCTAATCTAAAAATCATCGAAGTATATACCTGACCAAGTTCCAATAATTATCGCCACAAGAACATAAAATATATTGTTACAACAACAACAATCATGGCATTGTCAAACATAAAATACATATTACTCAATAAATCTTCCCAACAACTAAAGATTTTCTTCCTTTTCGCTTGTTATGAAAAACGAAAATAGATATTCAAGATTCTATCTTATTCAATTTTTGACGTTCTCACAAAATACAAATTGTCCTCCATGTTGGTATAAAACCAAACTTCAATTACTTCTTTAAAATAACGTATCACATACTGAAAATACTTATATTACTGTAGCATAGATTATCCATTACATTAATATATTCTGTCTTCATGGAAATTCTCTAAGCATCAGTAAACGCTTTGCCTCTGAAAAACGGCGCATAATGTCCCGTAACCATCCTCATTCCTGGGCTTTCAGAGATACTTCTCATTCTTACTAGGCAAATACATAAGGACTCTGGTCTTTCTTTTCTGCAAGGATACCATCTTCCAACCTCGATTCCGGTTTAGGCCTCAAATCGGAATCACAATTTTGTATCTCTAGGATTCTTTAAATGCTAATTCAAAACTCAAACAAAAAGGAAAACAAAAATTTACTTTTGTTGAAAATATAATGGACATCTGGTAGGGTTTTTTGCGGGTTACCAGATGGTGAAAGTATAAACAGAAAGTTAAATGAATGATTTTGATAGGTGTTAAACCCTCGCCGCCGGGACCTCCACGCAGCGATCATAGTTAGGGGTTTTGTAATAGACCGGCGGCGAACCCCCTTCCCCTTAACTCTCGCTGGTATCGTTGGTCTACTAGAATGAATGCTTTGGAGCATATAAAAAGAAGCGATGTATTCTTAAAGAGAAGAATTTATTTAAGATCATTGAGATAATGTTTGAAAAAAATAGAAAAGCTTTCAACGTATAAATACGTTTTCATTGCAAATAGAATTGTAAATAATTTACTGAGTGAAGTGACATTTTATAATCATGAAAACTTCTTGAAAAGAACTGTTGGAAGAACTTTATTAGAAATCACAGAGTGTGGTTATTGAGAAACTTTGTTTTGGAGCAAAGCTCTAGAAGTATTTACAACAGTATTACTGTAATACAGGGTCGACATGAATATATTTGAAATGAAGAAATTTATAGTTCAATTTATTCATGGTAATATATTGAGACTTTCATGCTTGTTTCACATCCTACTAATTTGAAGATTTAGTAGAAGTCTTGATATTCTTTATGAGAAAA
>JAGDQP010062663.1:0-11842 GCA_022664845.1 Lepisma saccharinum
GCATGCATGCATCATATGTCTACACCACTATACTTATAAGGCATTTAGCTCAGGCTTGTTGGATGGTTGATTTGGTTACTAACGACATTAAAAAAATGTGTATTGCTTCAATGCCTTTTAAGTATAGTGGAGTAGACATATGATGCATGCATGCAAAATTATAAATATGTGTTATACAATTACTTGTTCTAAAAATGTAACTAATATTTACTTGTGTTCAACCACTGATAATACGATTATTTAATAATATTTATATTTTAATCTTCTTCAAAAAGAAAATTTTTCAACACTTGAAATGTTGGACTGTCAATATCCCAGTCTCACACACACCCTTTACCACACTAACATTCGTCACTGCTTTAATCGTGAATTGAAGATCTGAATTGTAAAACATCCCAAGTCCACGGGAATATTTTCTTTTTTCAGGAGGAACAAAAACACTCCAAGGACTTGGGATGATGTTATTCTATTTAGCTGAGATTATTTTGTATTGAAAAAGCGGTTTTAAGTTGGAATTAGGATGTAATATTATGCAAGTGGATAGCCCTTAGAACATAGATGCCGACGAACAGAAAAAATGAAAATACAAAAAAAAAATGGACTTGGGATGTTTTGCAATTCAAGTCTTCAATTTAGATCGTAAACGTAAACTGTATTGCAAACATCATGAAGAAAACTTCCTTCCTTCCTATGCATATAAAGGTTGATTAAAATATAGTTGTATATCTCTGATTCTCTGCTCTCAAACAGCGAAACGCCAGTGAGACCGCGGAAAAGTGATTGTATTGTAGATTTTTATTAATTGTTTGATTTACAATAATATGAATAAATTTTTGTTTTTAAATATTAGTGTTGACATCATCATCATCACGATCATATTCAACTATATTCGGTCCGTTGCTTGGTGAAGACATACCCTACATTATACATACATGAATATTCAAGGTCACGTGATTGATCTAGGGGAGCTCAATGGAGGTGTTAAGATGGATAATGATACGTAGAGTCTTTGGTGAGATTTGGATAAAATTCCGTTTCAAAATCCCACACTTCCTAGGAAATCAGGTTCTAAAAATATTTCGGTTAATTTGTCCATATGGACAAACTTATCCCAGACCTTTATTCCATCCCCAGTGACCCCCTCCCCTAACTGAGGCACCCCCCCCCACCTATTTTGCGTTAGAAATATCGTCAAAAATATTAGCGTATATAGCTGGTCGAAAATATAATGAAGTAATCTGTGAAAAAGGCCCAAGAAGAGTGAATTTCCAAAGATATCCACTTCTACTTCACTACCTGTAAAAGAAAACTAATAGTACCACTAAATTCCGTACATCAGTAAGATGACATATTATATAGTAGAATATTTCAAGCCCTCAACAATAACCCCTTTAGAATTAATCACTACCTTGCTAACAATTTCTGTAAAGCTGTTCCAACTATTATGAAATAATGTTTTCATTTTTCGAACAGTTTCTAATTTTCCTCAGAATTTTCTCATCCCCATTTTTCAATTCCTGTTTCCTATATAGGGATACCCGTCCTTATCTCTTAAAAGTTGTCAAGTGACATTTGATGAATGAAACCAGTTAAAGACAAAACGATTCAATTAGAAAGATTGCTGCTTACCATTCAAAACAGGAATTCTGCTAGGATTTTCAGTTTGTCGGGGTATAAAGCAACAATTGGAGGTGTAAGTAAAATTTAGCTGGGTTTTCATAGATTTTTAACCGTAAAAAAATGTTAGGGGTTGTATTCGAGAATTTGGATGGGTGACAGATACTCCCCTTTAGTAGAGTCTGACAAAATTATTGATTGGAAAGATAAACAAACAAGCTCCAATTAATTATTTTTTATTATTTTTAGACCATCTTAATAAAGCGTGTTTATTTTAAAAAAATCCTTTTTTAATATTTTTATGTATAATAGATTAATATTACACTCCCTGCGAGATAGGCAACCCAAACTTCACATAAGAGTTGCGTCGTTGCGTGCATTTAAGGATAATTTCTAATTATTTTATTAATTAATTAGGTACAGTTAACTGGATTATTCTGTCGTATATCTAATGATTGAATTTTGTATTGTCATCCGAAGCAAGCAAGCTTACAAAATTTCAAAACAATCGGACGATGGAAAATGAGTTAAAAATCAATTACAAGATTTGTACCAAAGATTATTACAGAGCAAGTTAATATAAAACGTGTAAAAGGAGACTCCAGTTTCATGGTCACCAAATTAAAAATGACCCAATAAATCAAAACGCTGAACTCAAATCTGAAGTCTGTTTCTCTTGTCCTGCATTACAGACGGAGGACAGATGGACTTTTTCTTAACCTTTCAAAAAAATGGACGTGAACATCATTAGATATAAGAAACCCATTTCATGACTCATATGAAAAGTTTCAAGGGTGTTAAGTTTATTTACAAGTAACAGTGAGAACGATAAGATTTACATGGAATAAAATAATGCGCTCTCGTAGTTAATAGCCACCTTTGCACTGGTCCTAGAGCTATTAAACCATTGTGTACCCTTAACCTATCTGATGAAAAGGACTTTGCACATAATTATACACGAATATATATTTTTAAAAAAAAAGGAGTTTGGTTGAAACCAAGATCAAATCTCACGTTTTTAGCCAGTGGCAAACGCGTGCATGGTGAGTGTGTGGAATTGTGCCATGCATGTGTTTTCTGCAGGCAGTATGTGCATGGTTTATTCAAAGAGTGTTTGTGTATATGCAACAGTTCATAACATAACGGTTACATGTAAAAATACAAGAAGAAAAAACAAACATAAGCTACTAGGTAACGTGATAGTGAAGGTCTCCTCGCAGGGTGATGGTGTTGGTTTTTTCTTCTTCGTTTAATATCCCTACTTCATTGAATTAGACCATGGCCTTAAGACGACGAAAAAGATCCGGCATGTTCAGAAATCGGTTTCGCTCGTACACGTGACTTACACTCTTTTGTCCCTGACCTTGCTTCGCGTGTTCTCAGGGATCAAGATGAAGAAGAAGAAGAAGACAATTACAAGAGACCAAGAACAAGTATGGTAACTTATGACGCATAGAGGCGGTAACCAAATAGTACTGTACAGATCAGGTTACACAAGTGTCCATGTATTCTTATATAATAATTTTGGTCGTTTACTTTTAAAAGAAAGAGAAAAAAGAAAAGAAGGAGGTTCGAAATTTGGCAAATGGACAATAATATCGTATTTCCTCATTGGTAAAATTGGCCAAACAATGACGTATCGGAATTCTGTGTAATTTTATTTTAAAGCGGATCAATGTTTCCTCCGATATCTGAATGAATCTAAATCTGAATATCGAACATGCATATCCCTTGGTCGCAAATTGTAAACATTGGTAAATTCGTGATATTTGCAAAATCTCGTGATATTTTAGGCTTCAGCTGTAACTCAATAACTCTTGGTAATTTTGTGGGTGTGCAAAATTCAATGTTTTAAGAAATTAGCAATAGCACGAACTTTACACTATTGCAGAATTAGCAATATCACGAACTTATCCATATCACGGGATTACAATCTTTACTCTACATTCGCGTCCACGGACCATGCCTAGAGATGATTTGTAGGAACTTTCCCAAGTGAGAGGGAAAATAAAATTGGAAAATATAATTTCCCTCCCTGCAGCACATAAATTTCTCTCCCAATAAATTGGGAAAATATTTTTTTTCCAATTTATTTATTTTGTTCTTACATTTATAGAATTTTTGGATATAGAAGAGTGTTTTAGTAATAACTGTATTGAAAAATTGGCACTTTAATATCGTATTATCTAAAAGTTTAGTTAAGTTATTGAATTATTAAAACTCTCAATGTTCCCGTTTTCGGAAATTTTCGCGGAAATATTCCATGAGAATTTTCGAAAAGAAAAAAACGAGTACTTACCTATTAGTAATATATTACCATTAGGCAGATTTAGTTATATGATGTATCCATTATACTAAAGGTAATAGAAAAAAATGAAACACATTTTTAATACAGGGTGTTACAAAACAACACCGACAAACCTACCTCACGAGATGCCTTTCATGAAAATAACAAAATGAAATATACACACTGGCCTCTAACCAAGTAATGCAGTCTCTTTCTACTGATAAAAAGTATCGCAAACGTTAGTTGAAATGCATGTAATTTACTCTTGTTTGTGTGTTGCATTTTTTGAAATAATTTCGCGAGGGAAATCTGTTTGAGATATCAACTTGCCGCAAACGAATAAACCTCTGGTCAAAATCGATCCCTGCTCATGCCATGTCGGCTTTGTGGTGGACAAACACCGTGTGGGTGGGTTTTCTCCGGGTTCTCCCGTTTTCTCCCACTTTCTTCATTCCATCAATTCAGGCCATCATCAATCATCCATCCGGCCTGAACCAAAGTTGCCTAAAGGCCTTAAAACTAAAAATTCAATTCAAACTCAAATGCAAACGAATTATTAGCCCATTCATGTTTATTTCAACCCACCTTAACTGCAAACAATTTCTGGGAATCCCCTATTTCCTTTGGTGAATCCCTTGCCATCCATTACACAGTTTTGGAATATACATTTTTGGATAGAGGAGGTTTGAAGTCCTTGAGAGTGCCTTGCCGCATCTGTTCTACTGTTAATGAAATCGGAAATATTAAGCTCTAAATTTCATTTATCGTCACTTCCAGTGCACCCTCGATGGTCTATGCTTTCTTTTGTTCCTTTCATGTAATCAAACTCGTGAGAAAGGTTTCTCGGTGTTGTTTCACAACACCCTGTATATAAATGACCCTAAAAAATGAAGCTACATTTGAAGCCTACAATTTCGCTTCAAATGTATGAACCTAGAGGTTACAAAGAAAAGAATGGTACTGAATGCCATAAATCTTTTTTGTCTTATATGAAATTGTGATACACTAGAGTAGTCAGTGGCGTATTCTGGATTCGCACCTTGGACTACCACTAGACAAAGTAATAAGTAGAAAGAGGATACGGAGGTCACGCATAGTATTGATAATGATGGTGATGATGGGTGTTCTGGCCTCCTTTCATGTAAATTAATATTACTTGTGCAGATCAAAACATTTGTTCACACGCTTAGGCTAAGGTAGTAGCCCAGATAGTCCACATGATACGCTCCTGAGTACATTATCATATATTAACTATATTATATAATCTTCCCAAAGGCCATTGTGATCTACCCGCGCCTATTGGAGTACTGGATGTAAATGCACTGGTAATCTCTCCGTATTCGAAAACGGGTCAGCACAATAACAGGAAACACACACGAGGGGGCCAGGAAATTCCCCTCATTTGTCCCTACAAGTAACACGCTGCTTGATCTTCCACTTTCTGGTTGTCAGCTCTAAATTTGCGTACTATTTTCTGACAGTTATGTGACTCACTGCTCCCTCCCGTTTTGCTACTACGGCAAAAGTTTCGTTTTGCTTCAGCTGCATTGTGACCCAGTAAAAACCTGTAGATGACAAGTTCATGTATTGATCTATTTTTTCTTTATCTATTCTAGCGACACCGGAACACACACACAAAAATAATTAAGATGCTTGGATTATGATTAATCAGTAAAGACAGATATAGTAGAAGTATTTCGGCAAGTCTGGCATACAACTGATTCGTTTATTAATATTCAACAAAGTTGTGGTATCATTTTTAAGATGCTTCCTTTATTTGTATTCAATTACTTTTTTGAGGTCATTGCGATCTTAGACGATTTTGACAATTGAGTCAGCTTTTGTTGCAACAATATCACCTCATATTAGCTCAAATTCTTAGAACTAAAATAGGGGTACTTGTACTCCATTGCCTGCCGGGACTTTCTTGCTGCTTCGCTATCTTCGAGCATTTTAAAACAGTGAAAACAAAATTAAAATTGGAGCTAAGTTTGATGACACGTCTCGGTAACTAGGTAGCTGACGAAGACACTTGAAGTACAAGAGGAGGGAGATTATAACATCAATCTTGCCCAACGTAAAAGATAATGTTCACTACACTTTATTCAGTCCACGAGTCAACATTAATCACCAATATTGGAAACTTCCCTTGAAGGAATCACCACCGACTCTTATCCCTAGTGATTACTGAATCACAAGATAAAGAAACGGTCTCCTGCAAGAATCCCTTATCAACCTGAGAAAGAATAAGCAGGAAGATTAAAAAAAGAACTAGTCTAAATGACCACGATTCTCGATCCACGTACAATCCTCCGAGTACAAATCCAAATTATTCTACGATATCAAAATGTCACTCCACAGATGTAGGACAGTACGAAGATCAACTCAATCTCCATGAAAATAACCACAACATGGCCGCTTTGCCTTCAAGAAGCCTTACATTATGGGACTTCAGCAAGAAGAGATCTTTGCAACATACATATATGATCCATCCTAATTCACCTTCACACCTAATTAGTACCAATATAACTTAATCCTATTCTAACTCGAATTCAAGATTATTTATCTACTTCCACTCGGAAAACAATCAAGCTGGGTATCTTGTGAGTATAGTCCCATGCCTCATGGGAATATCAAAATACATCACACAATTTAAAGTGAATATTATCATATGATTGCAAAAAAGGAGCTTACATGTACGTGCAAATGCATACATTAACTATCACGATATTTCAAAGAATGTATTATTACAATAAAACGTATAAAAACTAGACATGAAACACTTTTCCAAACAAGGAGTTCAATTCGTAGGCTGTGGAATCATACGCGCCATCTCCTGGGTACCTCCGTGTTGGAAAGTAAAATTACACAAACATGGTTATTCTATTTCGAAAAGTTAAAGAGTTCATACGCCCTTCGGTACATGGATGTGTAACCCGGTCACAAATTGATGTTTCCAAATTGTCCTCGAATTTTTAGAGGTCGAACATTCCCGTTCTGAAAGCTTTATCGTAGCCAAAAAACAACAACTAGTGAGTATAGGCATAAAAATATTCGTTTCTCTGGGGGAAGAGAATGTGGGAGACAGAACTATAATTGTGCGAATGATCTAATATTGTAACTAGCTAAGCCACTCGCACAATTATAGTGCTTCCCCCCTCCCCCTGCAAAAGGAACGCATACTTTTACGCCTACTGAAAATTTTACTCCAATGGGCATGTGCTGTTTTGAAACTAACATAAGTTAATTATGAATCAATCTTAACTTGTTTAAAATTCCTGCGATGTAGGCAACACTTCGCACAATCTGTAAATGTTGGTTGCATACCCTTCAGTTTTGACATTGAAAAGGTGCTTGCAAGTGTTTTCCACCACTATTTCTAGGAGTTAGTTTTGTAATGTACTCACTATCCTCATTAGAAGCTTTACCATTTGTCATTTCTTTCAGAACAAACTGATACTCGTCTTACACATGTTTTGAAACTTCTAATGGTATATCTTTCCTATTTATTATTATTTAAGATCCTTTCTTCATGTTTGTAAAGATCTGCATTAAAATCTTATGTTTTATTTAGGACATCATTTATATTTGAATCCTTTCCATTAAATTATTATAGTTTCACTTTTCTTTTATAGATGACAGTCTTCTCAAATTTCCCTATCTTTTTGTTCTGCATTATTTTGTTTGTTTCTTACTTCTTTTAACTGTAATATTTTTATGCTCTACATTTTCTTCTATTTGTCTTGCAAATTTGTGAGTATTCAATGTTATTATCTGTGTCACTTATATCCATATCTCTTCGTTTACTTAAGAACTTGTATACAATATTCCGTATGTATACATCAGAAGATTAATAAAAACATTCTGTTTTTTATGTCGATTAATAAAATTGGTTATCAATTTAGAAACATTATGTTTAATAAATATGATTCAATGCTTTACTAAACTACAACGCGTTCCTGTATTCACTTAAATAAATAAATAAGAAGAAAAATATTTTTTTTGTATAAACTTATTAGCGTTTCTATAGCAAATTATATTCTAAAAGTAATTACATGTTCAGCAATTCCTCCATCACTTGTTGAAGCTTTTCATTAGACTTAAACTTCCTTTCTCTCAATACATTATTAAATTCAAAATACATGAACATCCGTTTCCATAAGATGTTGCAAATAAGGTCGATGTGAAGAGCACATACAAAATCTTGGACCTGGGCTTTACTGTTATCGTGGGACCAATTTCGAATTCAGAATTTTCATGAAGCAAAGAAACACCATTTATGAGGAGATCCCAGTTGGATAAGGGGGAGAGGAAGTGTAAAGTCAAAATTTGTTAAGATGAGAAAATAGAATTGTGCAGGGTTTGTGTTGCTTTTTAATCGTCAAAGCGTTGCAGTAGGATGAAGAGATGCCGATAATTTGTGGGGTGACATACCACCATTGGGTGCTCTGGATTTATACATTCAGAAACTTCGCAAGAGGGTCGAAAAAAGTTGCACTGGGATTATAATCTTCCTGGATATGTAATGATTTAAACCTGACTAGCAAATAGTGATAATATCACTTTATACACAAAAGATTTTATTTATTTATACTGATAAAGTTAAGGCTGTGTAACCTTTACTTACATTTAACCGTGACGTAATTTAGATATATTTAGCGCTATAGTTATAGTGGAATAGCTACATCAATAATACTAAACAACTAAAAAGAATGACTTACATTCTCACCCCCACCACCAACAGCTACACAAACATAAAGGAACAAAATAATTATTGATGAAACTATACATCTTGAGGGATAACCCAAAAAATTGTTAACAGTTTCTAGACCTAAATATTTATTCTTTCAGTAACACAATATGAGGGAATCTGATGGATTTCGACATGAATAAATTAGAACTACTACACAATTATTTGTACATTTCTTATAAAATGAATGGTTTATATTAATAATTGGATTTTAATTTATGCAAATGATATGGTACTGCAGTTCTTTTTGAATATTTCACTGAATTGCTTTCTCGTGATTTCTGTGGGCAATGAGTGCCACAATCATGTTCTCGTTGCAAAGAAAAACTCTTAGTATAGTGATGTTCTGTGTCTTCAAGATACTAAACGATTATAATTTTCTGCTTCTGTGTGTATACATGAATGTTGAAATACCTCTAATAGACACTGAGAACTAATTTTCATTAGTGCGTCATGAACCTAAAAGGCTACATGAAGAATTTTCTATGTTTTCATGGGAGTTATATAGTCCTATTTCTTGGTACCATATACGAGAATGTTGTTCGCGCTGCAGTTGATCTGTTAAGATAGTTGACCTATTATTTGTAAAGGATGGCCCCAAAGTCAATATCTGGAATAATTAGTATTTTAATAAGTGAATTTCTTACATTTTTCAGGTTCTAGAATTGTATTCTCTTCAAAACATGCAATGTAAAATGCCGTTGTAGATATTTCTTTTACATTTGTTTGCTAATATTTAGATACTAGCCTCATAATTTTAATTGAGTCTCATCTATATGAGATGATTCTGTGTTGTTAGAGTTAAGAAACTAGAAAATAATGTTTTATGTAGAGTTACTGATCACCCTATGTTTAGTTCTATAGGTCTTAAGTAAATAAATAGAAGTGGTAGATGGGGTTTCACTTTTGCAGACCATTTACCTACATTCTATACAAGATGGGACCTAAGATTGACCCTTGAGGATCTCCATACTTTACATTTAAGCAATTGGAATTTAGATATTTTATTTCATGCTGTATCATACAAATAGGATTTAAACCACTCACTCACAAATGATTGGAGTGAAATTACACGGCTGTATTTTGCCAAATATATTTTATTCTTTGGGTGGATCGGTGAGTTGGAATAACGTAACTTTGTACTCCTCTCTATGTATCCGAATAGAAATAGGATTCATCATTCTACATACGAGGTTTCCATATTCTATCTCCATTCTTCAGTGGATTTCAATCGACCTGACATAATCACAACTCAGACAAATGAGTGGCAAATGTCGTTTCTCTCCACATCTCTAATCAAGCCTTTACATTGAATTACACTGATATGTGACGTCAGAAAAAAAGTTTTCAGACCAATAACATGAATAGAAATTAACAATACAGCAGTGCATTTGTAAAATATTTGAGTTATAACTCACGTATTAGTAAAAAAAATGGGAGTTATTTTTTTACGTTTCTCTGTACATTGGATTTTTGTGCTCTCTCTAACATTATATTTCTTTTTCTCTGTAATTACTTTATTTCTTTTTTTAAAATTTACCTTATCTGTTTCTTTTCAGGTAAGACATGCAACGTAGAAGGAAGTTCGAAGTCCACCTGCTGGCTTCCTTAAAAGTGTAAGTATTAACATTACATAGGATAAGAAAATTTGCAAACTGTAAAATAACCGGAAGGAAAGTACATACATATTCTACGTTAATATTTTAGAAAGAGTATTGTGAAAATGTTTACTTAAGCATAAACGAATGAAACGTTTTTAAAAAACACATTCAGAAATAAATATTTTTACATCAATTACCACAAACACAATCTATATAAAACAAAGCATAAATAGGTTGTATAGTATTAACATATGGTGGTTCCCGCCCTGACCGTCTTGTCCCGCTTGAAGGATGTTTGAAGGCGTTTTATTTATTACTCTGGAAACTCAGAAACTCAGATGCTATTTACCTAGAAAGGTATTAAAGTTATGTATCAGTAATATATGATGCATATGCGCGAACAAAAGTATATGTTCCTTGTTAAAAGATGGCACAAAATCTTTGGGTCTCGCATACATACTTCTCATATTATAAACATATAAGGGTGGTTCTAAAATGTTTGGATAAACTTATCCAATATGGTGGATAATGTAAGCTAAAGTGTGACGTCATTGGGTTTCCAACCTGGTATGAAGTTTGTAACGTCCCCGAATGCAAAGGTCGCATCCGTCTTATTATCTGGATCTGACTAGCTCTTATATGTGATGTAAGGAGGTTAATATATACTTGAAATTGTTGCATTTTCCAATAATCTCAGGGCCTTGTCGCTGAGCATATGTGGAGGGGTTCACATGATCTGCACATAGATATATGATCTGAAAATATTTTTCCTTGGGCAACCTATATCTAGGTCACATCTAAGGCAGTCAGTCCCCTTATTTGAAGAGTTACTGCAGGTCCAATATACAATATTAAGCATGCAATAGTGGCGAGGAGAAGGGTAAATAATATTCATATCATTCACACATGATTATAATTTATTTCTTCGCCCACCTGCTTGAAGATGTACCAAGAGGCTGTACATTTCCTTTCCTGGACGGAGTTCGAGGTAAAGACATGATTATAACAGAGCCTTTGCCTTATATACGATTCTAAAACGAGTTAATGGCTTCCGTCAAGAATACACTTGTAATATTCATTTCAAATCGCTTTGGCAATATTTTAAAATCATATTGCCTTCTTTGAAATATATGTATATAGTTCTTATGCACTGAGTAAAGCTTGAGTCTAAAATTTGATTAGGGCCCTTTCTAATTATGTCCATCTATTTCTAATAAGGCTTGTGTAAAGCTGTCATATAATTTGTACATTAAAATTTATATACTTTCTTTGTTAATACTAGATAGACTATTGCAATATCAAATCGATTAATTACAGAATACTATAATATTCGGTCCAAGGCGACATGTGCACTTTCATCCTTCCTTATCATGCACTATAGGGGAGGGGAGCATTACAAGTTTATTGTTTTCAAGTATTCCCTTGGGAATCGTAAATATCATATAATACGGAATACTGTATTACAAATCATAAAAAAAAATGTACACCAGGTTGAGCGTTTAAAATATTTGTTTTTTAATATTTCACCTTGAATAGATTGCAACAGTACATTCTGTTCTTTCTATATAATGTTTGTTATCTCTTGAG
>JAGDQP010062665.1:0-11842 GCA_022664845.1 Lepisma saccharinum
ACTGCTAGATAGGAAGGAACACAACTACAGCGCCAGGCAATTTTTCGGCGTTCAAGAGAACTTCTTGAGTTTTGCAAACAGATATTTTCTTCAGATTCTAAATTTTGGCCAGCTCCGCCCGGTTCTTAACTGAAACTGACATTACTCTGGGAAGGAATCTTTACATGCTGAAAACAAGGTTCGTTTCAGTTATACTCATTTGACCCCAATGTAAAAAAGGTACGGTTTCTTGACCTACGGTACTAAGTGAGGTGGGTTGGCCAGTCCCACACTCGACCGCCTTTACCTTCCCAAGGTGCCCAGGAGTACCAAGGACACTCCGGTACTCAATTTGATAAGAGACTGAGTGCATCTCAGAGCGCCAGGCATGGGACCACTGCGAGAAAAGTCTCCAGTGTCCTGGCCGGCATTTGAACCTGAGCCGCCCGATTGGTAGTCAGACGCGCTACCGTCTGAGCCACGGCGACACATATTTTACCCTAAGTACCTTACATTTTAAATTACTTCATTAAAAGCTTTCCTTTCACTTAGGCATTTTAATGTCTTCTAAAGATAAAGATAAAATGAATTGTATGGGCAGTAACACCACTATAGCTTACGCCCTTCCCGATTTAATGTCTTCCATTGCATTTTAGTGGGGAATAAGATGAGTCAGATACAAAAAAAAAATCTTATAAAAATTGTTTCGTCGTACTGCACAACACCGGTATCAAAAAACGCATTTTATATGTCAGGTGGTTTAAGGATTTACTGCCGTACCTTTCATGGTGTTTGCAACTAATCACTAAGATTAATTTGCTACAAATGATTGATTAACTGTAGTTAAAATGATTTATTGTTTCAGGGCTGCCCAAGCGATATATGGTGCTCAATTGAATTCAGAGCCTACTCGTTTAACAGCGTGCGTTATTACAGAGAAGGACAACGGTGGAAGTTCAGAGAGTGAAGGCCAATTGGTAACTCCTGTCGTTTATTCAGGATCAGTTTCTGAAGGAGCCAGTGGAATGAAATGTTACGGGCACAGACACAGACCTCGAAATGGCTCACGCCAAGCAATCAACTCATTCGTTCAGAAGCAGATGCCGAAACAGGTGCTGAAAATAAATAACCCAGAATGTAAGCATTGCGTTATTGATTATGTTATTAATTATAACGCACGGAATAGATTACAGTGCAATCTGATTGAGAACTATGATTGTGTTGATTTCGGTTCAGTAGGATATCATGTGAGAAGTCCATCAGTTCAGTTAGTGAGTATGAACAATAGAATTGGATATGGAAGCTACTGGAAATGTGTGTACACACTGTTAAATGGCCAGGAAAAAAACAAATTAGTTCCATCGAACGAAACAACTCAACCAAGTCAGATTCAAACAAGTTCAGGGATTTCGCTTAAACCAGTTCCAGCGTGTGAACAGACATTTGGAAAAGAGTTCATTCCAAATTTTGTACAACGTGAGAACTCTCAAGTAAAATATAAAAGTAGGCAGGAGAGTACTCGTTGTGACTTGGTTCAAATAAAACATCCCGAAGGTGCGTCTGGCAAAAGTCGTCCGATTGCTGCAGAAATGGTGGATGAAAGTGGAAACGACTGCGCAAGTGGGAATATTCGAGGAGTCAGGGAAGTAGTTGCTTCGCCGAAGAACATCAGTATTGTTTATCACCTTAATGTAAATGATATTCAATATAACGAAAAGATAGATCTAGTTACATCAGATGTACAAGGCAAGATTTATTTCAGCGAACAACCAGGGGTACCGGAATTGAAACCAGCAAAAGCTGTTGTAAATGAAGAGCATGAATTTCTGTGTAAAGTTTGTTGTAAGAAAGCACGAGGTTCTAAAAAGAAATTGAAATCGAAGTGTGGCGCTTGGTTGAAGCTGAAGACCCTTAGAGACCTGTATGTGGTTCAGAGTTTTGAGTGTGACACATGCAAAAATACATACGTAAGTAGAACTTCTTTATACCATCATATGAAGAAGAAGCATGGTTGTTTTGTTACTCTATCACATCTGTGTGAGCTGTGTGGCGAACTGTCTCCATCTTATAAATCTTATCTAGACCATCATTGGAAGGAACATCTGAAAATGTCACACGCATGTAACACGTGTGGGCACATATCTGAGTCACGAAAGCAGTGGAGATATCACATGAAATGGGCACATGCTCAGCGTTCATATGTGTGTGAGCTATGCCAGAAATCATTCAAATCGAGGAAGTGTGTAATTAAACATGTTCAGGAAACCCACATTCATTCCCAGAGGTTTCAGTGTGGGATTTGTGACAGACGCTTCGCGACTAAATGCCGTCTTCGAGATCATATCTACACACACACACAACAGAAACTTGTGAAATGTAAATATTGTGATACGTATTTTCGGCAGATGAGTGCACGATCGCTGCATCAAAAGATTCATCACAACAAAGAACTCAGTCAAATACCAACAACTGGATGAAGTTTCATCGTGTAGATAGAAATCTATCTTTGTTGTACATGCCCATAAACTTGTCAGTGTCTCTGTACATAAGATAGGATGGTATTTACTGTAATTGTAAACTTATTAACATTAAGTTATCACGTAACGAGTGAGCATTCAAATAATCATTGACAGCATAATAATCCTTCTTTACCAATAAACTTAACAGCTCAGATGTAAATAAATGTACCTATGTTTTCAATACTCTTCGGGTAATTAGGTAGTTTATTGAACACAAAGAGAAAACACTAGAACCAGTAGTGGGGAAATTTTCTCTTTCTACAGATATGTTTCTATTTTGTTGTGTATTATAAATGTATATTTGCCATAGAAAGAAATAAGTTACCATTTTTCTTTATAAATATTTCGCTCTTATAAATCTAGAACTAAGTGTTTTCACACTAATATGCGATACATCCCAAAACGTTAGAGAACACAGAATTTTGCGTAGTATAATGAGATCAGAGTTTGTCAAGAGATTGTAACTTGTAATCTGTATCTGATGAAGCAGGCAGCATTCTGTTTATATATATTATTAAGTTAAAAAATATGATAATCCTATGTAAGCTTTTCGTTTACGGTTATACCTAACAATTTACTTTTAAAAGAATGCTCCAAGCATTTACTGTTACGGAGGGAAACGTAAACGGTCGGTGGTGAAAGGATGAACATATAGTAGTTTTTATTTATCCACATTTCTATTCAGATTGTTTATTGAAGCCCATTCTATTAATCTCGCAGTCATTAATTTTAAGGTACTTTCTGCTTCCTGATGAGTCTTTCCAGTTACTAAAACATTTACAGAACTACGTTTTTTGAATCTGTTAATAGAGAGAAATCATTCATATACGTGTAATTACTAATATATATATATATATATAAAAGCCGGGAAGGCAATTTAAGGTAAATTTAGGACAAATGAAGGAGAAAAATGGATAATAATTACAGCTTACTTTCGCATTAGATCACACATATTCACATGTACACATAAAAAAAAGTCACTATATTTCGTGTATTCACACTTTTTCAAGTAGAGAGGAAGAGAGCGCAGTTCACGTGTTCACAAAGTACAAGTTTGAAGAGACAGTGGCGACACGTAGCGGACGAAACATCAAAACTGGAGAACAACTGACTGCTGTAGCGCGTAGATATCCGGAACTTGAAATAATAATAACTGAATAGCGTGTAAGTACAAGGTGGTATCGTGGATGGAAATGTGTTGAAAATGCAGAGGAGAAGGGGAGCTTGTTATTGAAGGTTAAGGCCAGGTTTTATTTTCGCGCTCAAACCGTGAATAAAGGCATTCTCCCACAGACGGCGTGTTGAGGTACTGGTCATAGGGGGTAAAATGTGGATTATGGCAACCAGGAAAGATAGATCAAAATTGGTATTGTGGGACTCGGTATGCAAGGAAACTGGGGCATCCGGTTTGTTGATATTACAGAAGTGACGATGGTTATTAATTTTAATGTTAAGAGCACAGCTTGTTTCCCCCACATAAAAGGCATCACAGAACTTGCAGGTTAGGATGTATATAACATTAGGGCATGTACCCTTGGGATTGAGGGTGTACTGACCATTAGCAGTATTGATAGTGATTGTGGGAGAAGTGATGAAAATGGAGCAGACCTTACATCTGGGTCTCTGGCATGTCTGTGCGCCGGTTTGGTGTGGTGGCAAGGAGGGATTCGTACGGGCCAAGATGTTTCTAAGATTAGGTGAATGTTAAAAACTAATCTAGGTTTGGTGGGGAATATTGATCTTGTGTCTGGGCTGAACTTAACCTTCAATAACTCTAACCCGTTTTTTCCGCATTTTCAACACTTTTCCTTCCACAATCCTATCCAGTACTTCCACACTGTACAGTTGTCAGTTGTTCCACGCGCCATTCAGCATTCAACTGTTCACCAAAGGATGCACCGTCCGCTACGTGTCGTCCTAGGCTTTTGTTCTATCCACGTGTGTGCGTCTCTCTTCCTCTACAGCAAGTCTACGATATTAATATCGAAATATTGCAAAAAAACTTTGTGAAGATTAGTGTTGTGTACGTGTGTGTGTTTCTTTTTCTATGGAACAGATAAGCTGAAAGTATTTTCCCTACTTTTTACCATAAATTTACCTTAAATTGCACTTCCGGCTTTCCTCTCTTATTAGTATGTATGCGTATTTTCTCTATCTGTTTTCAGTTTTGTTGTATGTATGGTTTTAAGTAATGAGGTTTTGTTTTTGTATTCATCAACATTTTGTTGGAGAAGGTTGGTTCATATTCTTCCCTTTGTGGCAGCAATCCTGCCCAAGAAACATGGCACTGATTAATTATTAACAGGTAGCACACGATCGATTTCGCGGTATAAAGCATCAGCATCATCAGGTGTATCGGAAGGTAAGGTTTAAAGAAAAAGGACGTGATCTTTTAGAGGTTTCCTGAAATTTACTTTCCGATACACCTGATGATGCGGATACCTTTTACCGCGAAATCGATCGTGTGCTACCTGCGTTAATAATCAATGCCGTGTTTATAGGACAGGATATGAACCACAGAGTTTTCGCCTAATGCGTGCTTTCTCTCACTTGTGGAGAAGTTATGCGCAGAAGGTAGCAGCTAAATGTTCGAAGTGCTAAAAGCATTTACACCCCGTACTTTACATTAATGAAAAATTCACTGCTTGGTCTCGAAATATGCAAAATCATCAAATACTTTGCATATAATTTCACTGTGTATACATTACAAAAACGATAGGATAGTATTCTCAAATACATGAAAGTTTATTTCACTGTAGGCGAACCGGAAAACCTAACATATTTTACATAAAAATTAATTGCCGCAATGGTAGCTGCCGGTAGAAAATTTTGGCAAAATGAAAACTTTGAGTGCACGTAGAAACGAAGTGGTTTAGTATGTATTCGACATTTAACTACTGCTTAAGATTGTTTCAGAGTTTATTTCGTAAATTTAAATTTTAGGGTTTTTTTCCCCACTGTGTCGCGTACCTGTCGCCTACAACTGTGTACGCGATTCTTTCAATCGCTTTTCATGTATCTTCCCAGATGACTAGGACAAGCCATATACAACAAAGAGCGCAGGGCCTATCCGAATGATCAAACCATAACAACTCGCCCAATAACCGTTGTCGAAATTCCCAAACTGTGCTCGGCAGCATGTAGACCACAGCTGAAACAGAAAGAAAAACGTTCTTTAAGAAAAATCGTACTCTGAGCTTCATTATTTTAATATATATTCTTAGAAAGAGAGAGAGAGAACTAAGCTCATATGTAATACGATTAATTTGCATCTATAAACGATCATATTAACTCAATAGAATACCATATTCCTACAAAGGCAGATGAATGTAAATATATGTCAAATACAATTTTTATCGTTATAAAGGTTGTCTCAGGTGAACAGCGCAGATAGTAGAGGAATCTAAAACGAGTATTAGTAGGAGGAAAACTTGGTGTAATTTTGTAATTTAAGTTTAATATAATCTTGTATTGACTAGCGTGCATTACTGCTGTTGGCCTATAAAATGTATATATTACGATGTTTCACTGCACAGTTTTTTTTATTCTTACAAAAATTTTCTTTCAGGTCGACCGTTGCGATATCCTTCACTTCAGATCCATCCTCGTCACGTGTAAGTGTACATCCTGGAGTAAGTGATGAGAAATGTCCAGAGTCTTCCAACAAGACAAAAGTTAGAGAAGCACAGAATGTTTGTATGAAAAGTCGTGCGTCTTTACGTGGTGACGTTCCAGTGGAGACTTGGCGTGAAGCTATCAAAAAAGTGTTAAACAATAATAGCCGAGTAGAATGGGAAGTGCTCTGTAAAGAAAACATTGACTACAGTAAACGGAATTCCTCCGGTGATGAATATCCAAATGATAAAATTGAGGAACAATGTCAGAACGTAAAGGATTTAAAAGTAATTAATGGAAGTCATTTTCTACGGGAGAAACAAATGAAAAATAGTAACAGTACTACCACTAAAATGTTAATGTTTCAATGTAGACCGAAGGCTTCTCCACAACCTAGCACTAGTAATACCATAAAAGAAAACAATGTCAAGAGCGGAGTACCAACAGACGCCACAGAGCCTGCTAAACATGACAATCAGACGCATAACCCTTCAGCCTTGCGTGTAATTTCAGAATCGTTGAGGGGTTTGGTGGAAGACGCTTCTCTCAAAGAGATACAGAATGTTTCTCAAGATTTGGAAGGATCAGAGAAGAAAACTAGTAGTGGCAAAGTTTTCATTTCCAGGCCGTATAGGATTCATTCAGTCAATTGTGGTCAGCGATCTACACACACTGATAGAAAACGTTCACAGTTAGCAAAGAACCATTTCAGTGGCATTGACCCACGCTCCTCCTTTGCACCAAAAAATTCTTCTCAAAATACCGAAAATTTTCGTAGAGCAATAAGCACAAGTGACTGTTCACAAACACTCGGTGTAGACGAATCTCCCTCGAATGATCGAATTACTTCCTTAAGTAAAAAAGAGTCACTCGATTCTGAATTAAAACTACAAGACGATAGAATTTTATATTTACTAGCAAATTGTATTAAACCTACGTTTAAACCATCAGATGTAGACAGTTCTACGAGTTACGACACAATGGGAAATTTTATATCTGTAAGTAAAGACAATCTAGTGATTCGATCCAGATCCCCGTCACCGATTTTTCGTGCAGACAGAGTAGTGAAAACCTATCCTCGAGCTAAAATTGCCACTGGGCTAAAAAATCAAAATATCAGTGAGAATGAAGTAATACGATCCAGGTCTCCGTCGCCTCTTTTCCGCGTAGAGGAAGAAGTAAAAACGTATGGTGGAGGTAAAAAGGCGAAGCTTTCAGGATCAAAAACTCTAAAGGAAAATGATGGAAGTCAGTCAGTGTGCAACGAAGGGAGCAGTGAAGCAAATTCAATGATTAGTGATCAAATGCCTAAACTTGACCCTCGTCCTATAGTTCTAGAAACAAAGAAAATTAATACGAAAATTTACAGTCCTATCGACTCCATACAATACGATTTTCGCAAATTTTGGGAGTTTGTAGAAGCTGAGAGTAAGAGTAAATTTTACGTAACCTTTGGTGTTTATGATTCTAACAAGAATAAATTTGAAACGGAGCCTGAATCCGTCAAAATGAAAATGAAAGAGGAAGATTTGAAGGTTCTAAGCAAGCCTTCCGATGGTATTAAAGAGGATTTCGAAGAGAAATATGAAGAAGTGATATTTGAGTGTCAGCATTGTCATTTATTGTACAGCTCTCGGCACACTTTGAAAAAGCATGTGAATGCATCTCATAGTGAAGCGAATGAGCTTTGTGAGTTATGCGGTCAGCGCTTCACTACTGCTTGCAGACGTCGTTCACATCAACGAGATGTGCATCAGAATACATCCCATTTCTGTAAACCGTGCAAACGGACTTTTCAAAGACCGTCTCAGTACAAACAGCATGTTTACCATCACCACCAGCAACCTGCTTCTTGTTCACAATGCAACAAAACTTTCAAGGGAAGGCCCCAGTTGTCTAGGCATTTGGTGGAAGTGCATGGCACGGAGAGGCGCTTCGTGTGCGGGACATGCGGCCGGAGTTTCACTCGGCGGGACCGTCTCAAGGACCACATCCGAACGCATACGGGCGAGAAGCCAATCATGTGTGAGTTCTGTGGAATGTTCTTCCGACAGAAGAGCGCAAAGTCTTTGCACCAGAAACTCTTCCACCAGGAGGAGAAACAACTAAGAGCTCTGCAGGGCTATTCCCATCAGCCGTGTTAACGGTTGGCATCAACATAGAGCGTGCTTTGAAATCACACCGACAAACTTCGGGAGGTGATTTCTCACATCAAAACAAAAAGAAAGTTCCTTGGAAGAAGTTTCGGAGCTACAAGCACGTAAATTACGTCACAAATGATGTCATATTTCGACACACAATGGCGTAAGCGGGATCGGCTTAGCAAATCACACTCGAAGTAGCACCCAATACATTCTTCTAAGCAATGTTTATGATTGAGATAGTGTTAAATTGACATGTTTCGTAACCTAAGAATTTCATTGTCAGGGTACCGAGGCGCCGTAGCTTAGTGGTAGATTGTTGGCGTAGTATTCGGGAGGCCGTGGGTTCGATACCAGCGGCCGACCATCCTGACAGGTTTTTCCTCAGTCACACCAGGCACATGCCGGGATGGCACCTTCAACATAGACCCTGGTCGACATCTTCCCGCATCCTTCCCCTCCCATATCCCGGCCTGAGCCTTACATGCCATAAAATTAAAATTTATTATAAAGGATGGTTTAATATTGCAAGCATAGAAATCCTCTCTGAGCTCCATTCGCCAATCATAAACGTAGCTTAAAGAAGTGTATAGGGTACTACTAAGCCAACACCGCTTGCGTCATTACTTTTCGAAATATGACGTCATTTGTGACGATGCCGCCTTAACTTTGAGCGCCTGTAGCTCCCGAAATTGTGCATGTTTGGAAATTTGTACAAAGCACTTGTTGTTTTAATGTGAGAAATCTCCTCCCGAGGTTCATTTGTGTGATTTTGAAACCTGCTGTTCAAATGTAAAAACCTTTGTAAGTTTCCTGGTTCGTGAAACACTGTAAATTCTTCTTCCTTCCTCTCTTACAACCAAGTACCAGGAAGTGTCATATTACAAGTAAAAAGTTCTGGAAAACTCAGGGAATATTAAATGGAGATTTTGCCCTTCTCTGAAATGGGAAAGGCATTTTTTAAACTTTCATTTCGCGTTCTTTTCTAATATGACGTGACTGTAGGAAATGTCCACTTTTGCAACTAAAACCAAAGGTTTCAAATTTCCGTTCTAAAAGATTGTTTTGTAGCACTAATGACATTAAGTGGAGTTCTTGTGTTTTATTTTCGTGCTCAGTATATATACTTAGGTGTTCTGAAAATATGTGAATACTACCTGGGGAAAGTCAGGGAAATAGTTGTCCTTTTCTCCAACCCTTGAAAGAATGTTCGCCAAGGGATGTCATCAGTCAGGTCTGGGATCGATTGGGGTGGTTAATGCTTGTCCAGCCTGTGGAATGTTTAACTCATGATGATTGGTTTCTTCTGCGGGCTGATTCGTGAGTGTCGTGAAACTATTCTGGTTTCATATTTCCTTTCATTGGATTAAAATAATAAAATACGTTAACATCCGGGAACTATAGCAACACGGAAGTTATTTTTTTTTAAATTCGATGTCTTACATAGTGGCTTCTCGAAGCCTAGAAACTATATGCTTCCCGGGGCTTTGGGTAAACTTTCCTGAAAATGTACAGTCGTTCTCAGATGGAAACATTTGTGTTTTTCCTATGGTGCGGTAGGAGATTTTGTTCTAGAAAGTTTGTTATAAACTTTATGAGTTTTATAAGATAGTTTTTTTTTTATATTAAAGAAGTTTTACTCTTATCTGTGGGAGAAGTGAAGGAAATATAACCGTTTGGGATTAAACACTCCTTATCATGATGGATACCTACCTCATTCCGGTTCCAAATCCAGTAAACCACGTAGTTTCATATATCAGTGTTATTTTCGGAATGAAGAAAAAGACGAGAGAAAAATCTGAATACGTGGAGCTTAACCAATTGTATATTTAATTGATTCCGTTTCACTTCTAGACTTTCCTTTGTTTTTCTTTGTAATAAATCCAGTGGAAAATATCCGTGACAATAGGAGTCGCCAATCAACCCAGATCCTTACGTTTTGTAGTGTAGTAAAGGAATATGGAGGTTGTTTTAGAGCCATTTACTTCCACATTGCAATCCGACTGACTAATCCTGTAAGCGGTAGCCAGTTGGACATTATTGTTATGCCTAATGCTTGGCTGTGAACTTTTGTAGAGCCTATTTTGTACCATGAAATGTTAACGTTTGAAATGGAATCATTTTCTACACCATATTGAACTTATTGAAAAGATATTTTTATATTGCTAATCTCTAAGTTGTGTTAAGTACATCATAGTTTTGTTTCTTTCTATAGTCTCACTTGTGTACCAAATGTTAGCAATTAATTTCCAGTTGTTGGATAGAACATTAGTTAATTATATTAATTTTAGTTCTAGCCTGTAGCTCTTAATCAGGTCCACACTGAATGGTTTATAAGTGGAAGTTTCGAAGTAATGAGTTTAGATTCAAATTAACGAACGCGTGTAATCAGCTTCTTTGTATGTGTAGCATTTTATACGTATTTTCATACATTTTTTATATGAAAGACGAAGTTAATATTTTACTAATTACGTATTTTACCAATGTTTAATCAACATTTTGACTGGTATTATGAAGATTCCAGTGTCCACTTTTATATTGTTTTGTTTTGAAAGAGAACGCACATCGAAATAGTTGTTCATTTGAATTAAATCGAAACTGTTTTCTGTATTTTGCTTTTTACTTATTTAT
The DNA here is from genome assembly GCA_022664845.1 of Lepisma saccharinum. Taxonomy (NCBI): domain Eukaryota; kingdom Metazoa; phylum Arthropoda; class Insecta; order Zygentoma; family Lepismatidae; genus Lepisma; species Lepisma saccharinum. The sequence goes on from JAGDQP010062665.1 coordinate 10,886, forward strand.
GAGATAATTCAAAATAAATAGTTTGAAATTTAGTTACTTTGTGTCATTAATTTTTGAGTATTCACTAGGAATTGACCAAAAAAAAGGTTTTAATAAAAATAAAAAGTCCGAAACCAGTTATCTCAAATTATCGATATTTCGTTTTTGTAGCCAGGTTCTCAAGATTTTTCAATTTTTGTTCACAACAAAGTTTTTCTTAAAAAAAAAAAAATACCAGCAATATACAATGGCAAGATATACAGATGCTTATCAGAATAATGGAAACACCTGTAGTTGGCAACACGTCAGATGTATGGGTTGGCAGTGGTGTCGTGGCGACCGCAGCGCCGGACTGCTGGTGGTGGTGTGTTAGGTCGGTCTCCATACTACGTCAGGCGTCGTAGAACAGGAGTGTGCAGTGGCTGCAGCAGACGGAGGTAGTGTTAAATGGGAGACCTCTCAGAGTTTCAAAGAGGGCAAATTGTTGGTGCGCTGTTATGTGGAGTGAGTGTGACGGCAGTGGCTAGTGTGTTAGGTGTGTCGCCAGGGACAGTGTCGAAGGTGATGACGGCCTACACAACACACGGGAAAACCACATCGGGGAAGCGGAACAGTGGGCGGAAGAAAAGCATCAGTGACAGGGCACGCCGGGTATTAAAGCGCATTGTCACGCGGAACCGTCGTGCCACTGCGGCGCAAGTGACGGAGGAACTCAATCAGCACCTCCCCCAACCTGTTTCGACAATCAAAGTGCGCCGCGAATTACATGACATGAACTTACGAGGTCGTGTTGCACGGGCCAAACCTCTCATCAGGGACCAGAACGCTTTAGCACGCCGCAAATGGTGCCGCGACCATGCAACTTGGACCGTTGACGACTGGAAACGTGTGGTATGGTCGGATGAGTCACCATTCACCCTATTCCAAACCACGGGCCGTGTTTATGTGTGGAGAACGCCCAAAGAAGCGTATGATCTG